>JAFJYG010000585.1:0-34499 GCA_017366145.1 Cadophora sp. M221
AAACAAAGTATACTCTCCACACCCGCCAGGACATGCGGCACCGCCCCCCTCGTCCCCATCTCCCTACACAGAAACCTCACCACAGGGCCCAACCACCTCGGGACCCTCCCATCCCTCTCCTCCCTCCCCTTAACAAGCAGTCCCCTCTTCGCCGTCCTCTGGCTCTGGAACCCCTCAAAGCTCTTCCCTTTACTAGGCGTCAACCGCTGCGGTAGCGCTTTGCCCTCCGAATTCGATGTCACAGTCCCGGTCCCAGCCCTACCACCACCCCTCTTCGCGCGCTGTCGCGCCGCAGAAGATACAAGCGTGCGATCGAAGTAAGCGTATAATTTCCCATACACACGCGGCGGTATCGGCGGGCGTGGCTCAATAGGTGGTAAGTTGAGCGAGGTCTTCAATCTATAACACCGAAACCAATCGAAAAAATCAGCCAATTGTCCCAACAAATACAAAACATATAAAATACGAACCCCCAGATTAAAATTGCCTTGACAAAGCAGGGAAGGGGAGGGGAAGGGGTGGCAAGGGGGAATATACCGTTCACAAGCTAGATTCGCACAAGCATACGAGCGCGCAACCTCCTCGTCGGGCTTCAGACTACTGCATTTGTTCCGCGACTGGGCGAGGAGGGAGCTGGCTAGCTCGACGAGTTCGAAGGGGAGGGCGCCTGGGTGACGGGGGATGAGGTTTGCGAGTGCTTGTTCGATTGGGCGACTCATCTTTTCCTCTCTATTTTTGACTATAGAGTTGGGAGGTTCATAGAGTGAGTTGTGGAGGGAGTTGAGTTAAGGAGAAGTGAAGCTGTTCTGTTTGATGACGAGGGGAGGCTGGGGTTGAAGCTTCCCAAATTCACGAGCCGAACCGAGACGCGTCGGCTTGGCTTTTCTCGCGTAGAGAGGTTCAGCTTCCAGGGGTGATTGCTGACTTTCCAGATCTGGAGATGTGCAGTGTTTTGTTACACAGCTTTTTCTCACCGTTAGTTATACTTCCACCTTTTGCAGTTAGATGATCAGAAACCATTGGCTATCATCTAATGTAAAGTTTATGGCATATTGTCAGGTTTCATACCCGCGCTTCTCACTTCAAGTGCACTGCAAATCAGAGCGACGGATACCCAGGTGCTAAAATTTAGATACTTGCAACAAGGATATATAGCTACGTGCATCTTTAATATTGGTGGGGAAATATGGTGTACTAAGTTGTTGGCCAGGGCTAAATTCCGTAAGTCAAGACACAGATATTCTCAACGTCGAATAAAAGTACTTTCTAATTTGATGCCAATGATCAGATTACTTATCTACAATCACCTACAACAATAATTTAGAATCACATATATTGTTCTCAAAGGACCATCGGGAAACTAGAATAATTTCAAGTGCTTGTTCACGCATCTGCGTGTATCTTCATTGTGATGAGCTACTATCTGCTATGCCAACCTCTAAAGACCAGGTAACCAACCCTTCCTGTCGTAATCGCAGAAGCAAAGAACTCCGAATTGAAAATGCAAATCTAGTAAAAATGTTGTTTCCCATGGGTATTGGTCTCAGCTTCTCGATTCCTCCTATCTAGCATTATTTCGCGAGTGCCAAATGCAGGAATCCCATCATTGCATGAATAAATAGCGATAATTGGTGTTTTCTGTAATGCAAGTCCAGCTCATCCTATGTGAGTATGTGCTGGTAGTCTTTTTCCTGCAGGAGATACTGGCGGTAGTAATTAATTCGAGTTCAATCACCATTCACGGCTAGATCATCTCGGGGCGAGGATCCTTGCTGTCTGTACTTGATGGCGAGTCGAACTGAGGAGGTGTTGCAAATAATGACCCCTTTCCCATCCGAGCCTTGTGAGTAACTGCAGATGGTGATTGGAAAGAACTGATAAAGCTCATGAGTTCCAATCCGCGTTGACATGTGGTCCAAACAAGTGGTTGTCGGGCAATGATAATGACTTGTCCGATCATGAATCCTATCATAAATTAGTATTGAGTGTTTGGCATAGATTTATGTAACCTACCAGCAAAGCCAAGCTGAATGTTAGACACCAAGGACACAGCATGACCAAAATTGCCAACTGCCACCATTCCGAAAGGAATTCCAACTCCGATAGTCCAGTCGGGAATCGACCGAGTGCGGCCGACTGCATCTCCCCAGGATTGAGCATTCTCATTGGCCTGTTCTAGCTGTTCGTTGAGGTTTGATGCTTTTCCTCTTAACTGGTCGAGCTGTTCGGCATGAAATAAGAGCGCTTCAGTGGCATTTGACATTGCCATCAGCGCCGCGCGTGATTGCTACAAAAAGTTAATCTCATCCTCGATAAGATTAATTATGGCTTACTGTTTCCGTAGCATCTAGTCGTTCGCTCAGTGATACTACTATCGGAACGAGAGTCTATTTATATGGTCAGCAATGAACAGAGCATTATGAGGGCCCAGATAGCATACACTCATAAAGGCTGCCACTTTGGCCAAGCCATCCTCAGTCGCAAGCAATTGATTGGTGATGCTGTCAATTTGACGTTGGACTTGGGTTGTTCCAACTGCCAAGGCCTTTTCCTGCTCAGCAGAAACTTCGGCAGTGCTCTCATAGACGTTCTTGACAAACTGGTTCATCATATGTGCTGCAGTTTTGCTGTTCTTGGCAATTGAATCCATCCGCGAGTCAACATCCTGAGGACTGTGGTTAGCAAACGTAACTACTCCTTAAGAGTGGAAACCTTACCTCAACATCTTTTGAAGCGGATTGAAATGTTTTCTTCAGCTTGGCTGTCCAGTCATTCACATTGTTTCGGGCTGTCTCCAAGTACGAATCGGCTGCTCTCGCATTGTCTGCCATCTTCTTCCGAATGAACTCTAGGTCTTCATGAATGGCATCCGAGAACTTGGCCATATTTGCAACTAACTCCTTGTGTAGGAGGATGTGCTGATCTAGACACTGTTAGATAATGACGGTTGAAGCGGGGAGAGGTAGCATACCATTTTCAAGCTCTGAACGCGCAGCTCGACAGAACACCGTGGCTGAGGTCACAAAGTTACTCCAGATGTGCTGATTGCTGGGGTTCTGGTGAATAGCCGTCTTGCAATCAATGATCTGCTCACGAGAAACTTTTAAGTGGCCGATTTCACGAGCGTGGTGGAAAATGGAGGCGCTGGAAAACGGGAGGCATGATTCCGGCACTGAGAACGAAACTTCCTCCATTTCACAGACAGTCAGACTAGCAGTGAATGCTTCAATATGGTATTTCTGGGTTATGTCGCTGTTCAATTGGTAGGTTTGCTTGTTGACGCCATCGAGACCTCGGCAGTTCTTCATGAGTAGTTGGGCAGCGACACGATGGCAAAGTGGCTGGTCCTCGAGACGCTCCAGTCTAACCAGAGCCTCGGTGTAGAATTCAGGCTTGCGGGATTCAAGAAGCTCCTTCGGATTGAATTTTGACTCGATGTCAGTTGGTCGGCCTTGATCTGAACGTGTCAGCATTCGTAGATACAAGCTTGGAATAGAAATATTACCATTGCCGGTTGGTACAATGCCGTTAGCAGGAGGACTGGAATGCTTAAATGGGCCCCATGCCAAAGCAGTTGCTGATAGTACTGCCAACAAGTAGAAGATGGAGAGCTTCATGGTGGACGATTGACCTGTTCGAAAGCGAGGGTAAGTCTGAGGGGTGTTGGAGGTGTTGGGTCAGGTCGAGTATGACGTTGTTAAAGGTCTGTGTTTAGATCAAGGTGAATAGACCGAATTGAGTTCAACCTCCAAGGCGTTGTGCTTGATCTCAATATTGACTTCGGTTTTGAGATTGAAGAAGAGTTGAAGAGAAAGTTGTTATTCGAGGTGTGCCGATCTGAGGGGGGGTAGTATGGGGAATATCTAGGAGGTAGATGCTTTCTTGAAGGAGTTGATGTTGTGGGGTAGCTGGTTGTTGTCGAGATGTGGTGATGGAAGGAAGGAGTGCGTTGTTGAAGAGGGAAGGAGAGGGAGACAAGATATACCCGAGAAAGAACAAGGAAAGTCAACAAGACTTCAATTCAGGCAGACTTTATGTTTACCGAAGCCTCGCCGTACTAGCGTGGCAGGATGAGGTGAGGTTGAATTGAGAAAGACGACGATGTGAGAGAATGATAGATGGTTCGGAACGGAACGCTTCGTCAACTGAGAGGAAGCCATTTGGCACCATTTGGCGAGGGGAGGCCAGAGGTTCAATCATAGTTACCGTACCCTGGCCCGGCTTAATTGTGGTAGATCCTATTTACTAGATTACATGGCAAGATCTCTTTAAAGCCAGTGCGAATCCCAGTTATTCGTATGGCAACTTGATGAATGGGGTTCAATCGGTTGGAAGAGGTAAATCATCAGGAGCAAGTGATTGCTGAAGGGGCCTGCGATCAAGATAAGGCACAAGGACAAGTACTCATAAGTGTTGAACTGGTAATGTAATGATCTAAGAGAGCATTAGTCATAAATCCGTGAAAGATAGCTTTAAGTCTACAATTTGACGCTCTCAAGACCTAGAAAAGCTTCTTAACGATATCACCACTCATACTATAGGCTGTATGCTGGACTGCCAGAACAGCGGCCAAGAGCGCAACACCTATTTTATGTGATGATGATTTCTATGATCATTACAAGTATACCTACACGAATTTTAGTGTCGAAAAGAATCAGTACCATTCGATTTCTTCGTGGAGAAAGATCCCAGAAAGGGACGCGATGTGGAAGGCTTGGCAGGGACACCCATCACGTGGCCAGGTCGAAGCTCCAAAAAATAAAGAATCTCGAAGCCAAAGCATTCTCAAGTCAAAGCCATCGTCGCAATGCTTTCCACCACACGATCGAAGGGCCTTGAGAGGGCAATAGCCTCTGCCCCTTTGGTTTCCATACCTGCATTTCTGCTCCCAGCGTTTCCAGCCGTGTCCTCGCGATCATTCTCTTCGTCTCCGAACCGCCCATCGCAAATTGGTCGAGCACCACTGTCAATACCACCTGAAGTCAACTTCACTATCCTACCTCCTCCAGCAAGAAAGAATGGCCGCGCTGCATCGATTGTTGCACGACCGACTGTTCAAATTGAGGGCCCTTTGGGTATGTTCTTCTGATCGTTCATCGTTGGGGAGCTATCTTGCTGATTGGTAGTTAGGCAAGCTGTCTTTAACTATCCCGAACTTCGTCAACCTCGAGCACGATACAGCGACACGGAAGGCATATGTCACTATTGAGGATAGAGAGGTCAAGAAACAGCGCGAGATGTGGGGTATGAAGCCCGCCATAATTGAGTATGGAATATGAATTGACAAGATCAGGAACCACACGGGCATATCTACAGAACTACATCCTAGGAGTCTCGGAAGGACATACAGCTATTCTGCGTTTGGTTGGAGTTGGATACAGAGCTACGATTGAGAGTACTGCTACAACTGTTGAGCCAGAATTCGAGGGTCAGCAGTTCGTTGCGTTGAAGGTTGGATATTCCCATCCCATCGAGCTCCCAGTACCAAAGGGTGTCAAGGCCAGTACTCCACAACCTACCAGAATATTGTTGGAGGGATGTGAAAAGGAGGTTGTGCTACAATTTGCTGCTAAGATTCGAATGTGGAGGAAACCAGAGCCATATAAGGGGAAAGGAATATTCGTCAACGGGGAAACGATTAAGTTGAAGGCAAAGAAGATCAAATAGATTGTAAGACAACGTCTGTACCATATGTACAATTCACTGGTTGGCGTTTACGAGGCTGAATCGCTCCTTCAATTTTGTTGGATTGTGTATCACCAGAAATGAGGCTCTTCCATTGAGGCTCCCAGTCACCACACTAAGGTCACAAGTTACTTTACTTCGTTATATAATTTATAACAAAAGTTGAAAACCATGGCTTGTTTAAACCTACCTGAGCTCAACTCTTCCTTCAAATTAAATGTTCTGAAATTATTTGAGGACTTTGAATAGGCTCTCATTGATAGATATACTTGGGTAATAGACGAATTTGGCTAGACTCAAGCTTGATGCGACCGTTCAGTTTATTTTTGCAGGGGTGGCACGGCTGAATCTTTGAGCTGTGGTGGTGATGCAGGCACCTGCCCTCACAATTCACTTGCAGCTTCAACTGCCCTTGGTACATCTTCACTGGCTTCAAATCCTTAAATTCCTTCAGAGAATATTTCTCCCGATATCAACCATGAATGCAACCAAACGAAAGTTCAATGCCCTCCTGAATGGGATAGGCAACAAATCCACCACAACATTAGCTTCAAAGGAAGTAAACAACGACCAAGTCGACCTGACGACTGCCGACAACACAGACTCTCAAGCCAAAAAGCGCCGGATCAGCAGCTCAACCTCCATTCCAGCACGAATTTCATCTTCCATTATAAGACCAAGAACGATGGCGACCATAGTCCACAAAAAATCCGCATCCGTTGCCCATCCTGCTGCTTCAATGGAGCCCCCAAAGTACGCCCCATGGGACCGCGCAGAGTTCCTCAAGCGCTTGAAGTCTTTCTCAAATCTTACGGATTGGACGCCGAAACCTGCGAGAGTAAATGAGGTGGAATGGGCGAAACGAGGCTGGGTCTGCCAAAAGTTCGAGAGAGTGCGGTGCTGTCTCTGTAATGTGGAGATTCTGGTCAAGTTGAATAAGAAGGAAGTGGATGGGAAGGAGGAGCCTGTCTACGTTGCACAAAACATTGGTATGCCAGACATTCAGGGGTCCATAATACGACTAACATTAGTTAGAAGATGCGTTGGTAGACAAGTATGTTGAGCTTATTGTCACTTCTCATGATGAGAATTGTCTATGGAGGAAACGAGGATGCGATGGTAAGCGTTACCAAGCAATTATTCCTAGTTCTCAACTGACTGTGCAGATTCAATATTCAAATTACCTCTGAACAATGCACCGACTACGATCGACACACTGCGCGAGCGATACAATGAACTTCTGGAGAGAAGCCAAACTTTGCCATACCCCTTCAACATGCGAAATCCCGAAGGATTTGATTTGGAACTTGTCCTGAGTTATCTTCCACCCGGCTTTTTCAACCCTCTACCAGTTGCAGAGCAAACGAGCAATGTACCTGCAGAGGTCAACAAAGTTGCCTTTTTGATGGCTTTGTTCGGCTGGCAAGGACACACACATGAACGTTTAGGGCCTCAGCTTGGATCCGTGTCATGCCACGCATGCTTTAGAGTCCTTGGATTATGGATTTTTAAGAGCAAAGAAGTCAACGACGCTGGAGAGGAAATAGCCGGGGCAGTTATAGACCGCCTCGATGTTGTCAAACAGCACCGGGATTATTGTCCGTGGCAGAACCAAGCATCACAGAATGGCAAGAAGCCCACTAAATCATCAACAAGTTCTATGGCTGGCTGGGAGATTGTTCTACGCGTTCTGAAGAACGACCATCATTTGAGGACTGCGAAGGATATCCAGGGAGGAAAGGCTCGGTCACCTGGAACACCAAATGAGGTTGTACCAGCAGAGTTGGATGACGATGATGCTCGGAGTATCAGAGATGAGAAGGATAAAGAACGGTGGGCAAGGCTGAGGAGGGTGAAGAGTCTGTTCGAGACAAAGAACAAGAGGCGAAGTACAACGAGCAAAACAGCTGGCTCATGATCTGGTCTGGTTGGATTTCCACAAGAATATGGAATCTGGAATACGTGCTGTAATCTGGATTGTAAGATAGATTAGAGCTTAAGATACCCGTAATGAATTGGCGCAGAATAATCGCGTAATCGCAGATGCACTTCTCGAGTCTTCAGGTAGGTAATGTAATATTACTCGCATCGCGTGATATCGTGTAGAGTCCTTATCAATCTGATCCCTGTTTTCACCCCACTTGCCAGCAGTCGCCTATGACGACGTCCGTCGCCCGCCACATTTGAACGCGACCAGGAACAGGAACCAGAACAGCACATCCGTCACAATCTTTCCTGCAACTCGACCACCTGCCAAAAGCATGCGCTGTATTGCGATCATACCTATACTCATTCGAGCCTCATGAAGTATTAATATGTTGCTCCTCATCTCCGTACTATCCACTAACATCGAATAACAGAGGATCATTTGTTTGTTTCAATACACTAACAACAAAAGAGCCACCAAGCTTCAGGCAACGGAGGCCCGCCTCTTCAAATCAACAAACGAACAAACGCCGAGTCCAACATCCTCTCAAGGCAAAACATACCAGCCTGGACCTCCCTCCTCAACCCGAAATATTCGATTCGCCTGGGTCAACAACGGAGCGAAGCATAACATTGAGCGAGATTGGCAATTCGAGCTCGCTCTTCTCCTACGATTCCCCCGCGTCTTTCGACTTTGGTAGCCCAAAAAAGTCTACGAATACCGATTGCCCAATACCATTTGTGTTCGGAATACAAAAAGAGCCGTACCGAGTCGAGGGAACTCGGCGCCACAAAATGGTCAACGAACGATCGCCTACAAAGGCCTCTCTGCAAGCCGTAATACCCAACGAGCAACCACCAAAACATGCTGAGAGTCCTCATGCCCCCAAACCACAATCAACAGTGCCACAATTTGGACAACCAACCTTTCCTTCATCCCCTCTTCATCGTGCGCCGGTAAAGGACTCTGGCCTGTTCATTCAGCCAAAGTCCCGTCCAGAACATCACAGAGATGGAGAAAAGTCAGGTATGAAAAGGATTAAACCTACAAAAGCTTACAAGACTAACCTTTGGCACTCCAGCACATCCTCATGTCCAAGCTGCCAAGGACTTTGTCCGAAAGGTCGTTCACAACCCTCTCATGCCCAGAGCTCCAGCCCAGTACCAGCCCGAGTTGAAATATGCGTACGCTTCCCCTTGTTTTCAGCCAAACGGCAGCAACTAATATTAAGAATAGCCCACCACCCAATACCAGTGCACATCGAGCACCGGTACCGCAGCAAACCTCATATACTACAACCAAGGCTGCACCAAAACAGCTCTTTAGCTCGATTGGTGGCTCTTCTGGTGGCTTTCAATCTGTCAATTCTGGAAGCAATTATATTGATCTCACGAAAGACAACTACAGAGACAATTATGTTGCACCATCGACGGAAACTTTTGAGCCATACACCTTCGTGGATCCCGCAAAGGCACAAGAGGATCTTAAGGCTCTGTTGGAGGGTGCTATGGAGGACGAAGAGGATATGCCTAGAACTCGCTCTCGCAAGAAGAAGAAGGACGCTGAGGTCGATGGTCTTATGGACAAATTGAATGGTCTCAGTGTCGGTGACGAGAAGATTGCAGTTACCTCTGACGACGACGAGGAGGAAGAGGACGATGGTACTGTTGAGGGAGTCAAAGTAAAGTTGCTACCGCATCAAGTCGAAGGTCTCGAATGGATGAAAGGCCGAGAACTCGGAACTGGCAAGAAAGGGGCGAGAGTCCCCAAGGGAGGGATTCTTGCCGATGATATGGGACTTGGAAAGACTCTCCAATCCATCTCACTTATTCTCACAAACCCCAAGCCAACGGATGATGCTGTCATTACAAAGCGCAAATTACCAACTGGTGTAGAGAAGACCACCCTTGTTGTTGCCCCTCTGGCCCTCATTCGACAATGGGAAGCAGAAATCAAGGACAAGGTTCTGAGCTCTCACATGCTCCGAGTATGTGTCCACCACGGCCCCCAAAGAACCAAGCGATTCGCCGACCTGAAGAAGTTTGACGTTGTAGTGACGACCTACCAAATCTTGGTCTCTGAATTTGGTGGCTCTTCAGAGCATGCAGATGGTATCAAAGTTGGATGCTTTGGTCTGCACTGGTATCGTGTCATTCTTGACGAGGCTCATACCATCAAGAATCGTAACGCTAAAGCTACTCAAGCTTGCTATGCATTACGAAGCGAGTATAGGTGGTGCTTGACTGGTACTCCTATGCAGAACAATCTGGACGAACTCCAAAGTCTCATCAAGTTCTTGCGTATCAAGCCTTACGATGATCTGAGAGAGTGGAAGGATCAAATCGATCGCCCCATGAAGAACGGCCGAGGGGATGTTGCCATCAAGCGACTTCGTCACTATTTGAAGATCTTCATGAAGCGTCGGACGAAGGAAATCCTGAAGAAAGATGGAGCGCTGAATCCTGGAGGAAAGCCTTCAGCTGCTGGCGAGGCTAATACCACCGGATTCAAAGTCACGGAGCGCAGGATTGAGAAGGTCTTTGCGGAATTCTCCCCGGAGGAGCGCCGCTTCTATGAGCGTCTCGAGCAGCGTACCGATGCCAGTATCGAGCAGATGATGAGCGGTGAGAAGGTTAACTATGCAAGTGCTTTGGTCCTGCTGTTACGTCTCAGACAAGCTTGCAACCATCCAAAGCTCGTTGCTGGCAAACTTGCTAAGGACAGCGAGGCATTGGCTGCTGACTCAAGCAATACTAAAAAGTCTAAGGCGTCTAATGCCGATGTCGACGAGATGGCAGATATGTTTGGTTCTCTCGGAGTCGGCTCAAAGATGTGCGAGGTCTGCCAGCTGGAACTCGGCAAGACTGCTGTATCTGAAGGCGCCATCCGATGCTTGGACTGTGAGGCAGATCTGAAGGATGTGTCGACGAGGGTAAAGTCTCGGAAGGAGAAGAAGGAAAAGAAGAAGAAGCGCAAAGATCACAGTGAGAAGAAGTTGGAGTCTAATGCTCCTATTCGTAAGCCGCGAAACCGAAACATCATCGAGGATAGTGATGACGAGGACGAAGAAGCTGAAGGCTCTTGGGTTGTACCAAAGGACCAACAAGGTGCTTTGACGCTTGGCAAAGCAGGTGGATTGGCAGACGAGAATGCTGAGGGCGGTGGAGAGTGGCTCAATTCAGAAGACGAAGACGATTCATTCCCAGATCTCAAGGATATCAAGCCCAAGACGAAGAACGACCTTGACGACTCTGATTCGGAAGAGGATTCTGCGACGGACTCGGATGGGGACTCTGACTCGGATTCGGACTCAGCTGTTGAAGATGAGGTTGATGCTTCTTCTGACGAGGAGGCACAACTAGCTACTATCGTCACGTCGACCAAGATCACACATTTGTTAAAAATTCTTGGCAAGGAGATTGACCAGCATAAGTTCATCGTCTTCTCACAATTCACCTCCATGCTGGATCTCATCGAGCCTTTCCTCCGCCAGCGGGGATTCAAGTTCACTCGCTACGACGGAAGCATGAAGAATGACATGCGAGAAGCCAGTCTCTCCAAGCTTCGAAACGACAAGAACTGCAGAATCCTTCTTTGCAGTCTGAAGTGTGGATCCCTCGGACTCAATCTCACAGCCGCTACCCGCGTAGTCATCCTCGAACCATTCTGGAATCCCGTAAGTTTTCCCTCGTTAAAATTCAAGTTCCAGCTCGTGATATAAGATCTAACACCTCACAGTTCGTCGAAGAACAAGCCATCGACCGAGTCCACCGCCTCACCCAAAAGACCGACGTCATCGTCTACAAGATCACAATCAAAGACTCCGTCGAAGAGCGAATTCTCGACCTCCAAGAAAAGAAGCGTGAGCTCGCCAACCAGACCATCGAAGGTGGAAAGGGTGGCGCAGGCAAGCTCGGCATGAGGGAGATCCTGCAGCTGTTCCGTCGCGATGCTGAGCATACTGCTCCTCACTCCCCAACTGCAGCAAACTATGATCTTGGTACCAAGCCGAGAATCTTAAAGGAAGCGTCCCTGCCGACTAGTAGTGCTGGCTCGAGCCGAGAGGTTTCGGTTGCGAGAGAGCGCAAAGTCACACCTCCTAGTGCTACAGCTAGTAGAGAGGATGCTGTGTACGGCCGCAGATGGTAATCTGTTTCCATAGAGAGTAGATATGGGTGACACGGCGCATTAGAGAGCTTCTTTTTTTGTTCAGGCTTCTTACGGAGCAGTAAGGAGTTTTTATTTGGGTCCTTTTGCGCTAGAGTATATAGGTGGTGGATGGAGATGATACCCATGAAGGAGGGATGGGAAGGGATGGGTGGGTTTCGGCCGGTGATGAATTTTCACGATAGATGACTATGGACTATGGATAATGCCTGATTTTACAATTTCCGCCCGGCGCCAAAGTTTTGTTGCAGGTCGCAGCATTGTTTACTTTCGAGGTGAAATCGGCAATCAAATAATTGTGCTGTTTGTTGCACGTCGCAGTTTTGTTTACTTTCGAAAGTGAAGCCATCTGTGAGCTACGCTATCCTCGAAAATCTCGCTTATTGAAAGGGGGACACCGTTAAAGTGATCCGTAGGAAAATGCTCCATTCCAGCACTTGGATGTAAGCTTGAATGTAGGAGTCTGCTAGTTTTCGTAAAATTTGAAATAGCTTCCTCCTACTTATCCCGGGAGTAAGGTTTGTTAGAATGACAGTACACACGATCTGGCGTGAGACAATAAATATATTGAGGATTTTACATATTCATTGATTTGATTAGACTAGCTAGCTTCTTTTTGCATGGCAAAGGACTCGATTTAGAAACCACGCAATCTATGGGGAAATGCAAAGAATAACTGTTAATTTCCAAATACAAGTACTTAGTAGACCTCGAGAACATATCTCAGCTCCTCCTTCAACCGCTCAATCTCCTTTCTCGGATCGACCTTCTTGCCAGCAGACTTAGCATCTCTAGCAATAGCTTCCTCCAGCACCTCGGTAACATCAGGAACAGGCCATGTAGGCCCGCAGAGGTAGAAAGCGCCTTCCTCCTTGATGTACGCCTTGATGATGTCGCTGATCGTTTGTCGCATGCGGTCCTGGATGTAGATCTTCTGGGGTTGATCACGAGAGAAGGCTCGACCGAGGAGAGTGATGACACCGGCGTCTTGGTAGGCCTCCCATTCCTCGCCGTAGAGGTACTCCTCGCGCTGGTGGCGGGAGCCCATATACAAGAGAATGGCACCGATCTCCTTGCCTTGGGCCTTTTGCATAGCGCGGTATTGGACGAAGGCGCGGAAAGGAGCGAGACCAGTTCCGAGACCAGCCATGATGAGAGGTGCAGTGTCCTTTACAGGGAGCTTCATCACGGATGGCTTGACGGATGCAGTGACTTTGGCGCCGATAGGAAGCTGGCTCAGGTAGCGGGTAGCTTGACCGAAGCGGTCGCGGCCCTTGGTGTCTACCCAGTTGACAACGACAATCATGAGAGCGACGGTTGTAGGGCCCACCATTTGACTGGAGGCGATGGAGTACTCTCGTCTCTTCATAGGGGAGACGATCTGAGCGATGTCGTGGAAGCTGGGATGGGCGGATGTGAACTCGAGAAGGATATCGGCGAACGTGATTGTGTCCACTTCCGCACGACGCTTGAATTCATTGGCTCCTTCTGGGCCACCGAGAGTAAGGAGCTCCTTCTTCTCGTTCTCGTCAGTGGCGAATTCTGCGAGGGCTTCGTAGAATTTCTTGGGTGGCTTTCCGAAGATATCGATGTTCTGGACGAGAGATTGGAAGATGGTTCTGGTGTCCAGAACAGTTGGATCTTCTCTGGATGGAACCTCGACGACGTCTTCCGCGTTGAGACCATAAAACTTCATGAACTCGATGACATCCTCGACATCATTCTCAGCATGAATACCAAGGGCTTCACCAATGTTGTATTTGAGTCCTGAAGTACCCAGATCAAACTCAATGTGGAAGATATTACGATCGTATGTCAGCGGCGTTAGACGGCGGTTCTCCTGGACGGTGATTTCATAGGTCTTAGTTGATAGATCTGGTCTGAGGGCAGTTTTAGTGCCATAGGCTTCTTTGAAAGCAAGACCCTTAGCAATAGACTCCCAGTTCTTAAGGAACGCAGGTGGCTCCTTGTCTTCCTTTTCAAAGCCCGTGAAACTGCTGGAAGTAATGGTTCGTGGGAGATCTGGAACCTCTGCATCAACCTCAACCTCAGCCCAGGAATCTGGAATCTCGATTTGGCGAAGAGCCTTCTCTAGATCAGCAGCAACTTCGTTGAAGAGATCCGAAGTGCCATTGATAGCTGCAAGCTTCTCATATCCGGTCTCGAAGAGTTCAAGACGAGCAACTTTCAGGAATGCCAACTCGGTGACCAAAGTTGAAACTGCAGCGTCCTTCTCAACGGCAGGCGATTGGGTTGTGTCTAGAACAAACAAGGAAATGCTTCGGAACTTGATGTCATTTCGTACAGAGGCTGACAACTTCTTCTCCAAATCCTCATCCTTGACTCCAGGAAGCGAGAGAATAAGCGATCCGCCGGTTTTGATGTTCTTGACAATGGCAAGTTCCTTGAGAAGCTTCTCCTCACCAACAACAGCAACATCAGCCTCTTCAACCGGGTAGAAAGAGTCGACGGATTTCTTGGATGTTCGAATGTCGGTTCTTACCGTCCCACCTTGCACCAAGTTGTCATGGGTCTGACTGAGTACAACATTGCTGGCAGAATCTCCCGACAGCAACTTGCTAATGGCAACGGGCGCGGTTGAGGCTGCGGAGTCTTGAACATCCCAGAAAGTGTACTGCTCGGTTTGAGCAGTGTTGAGCAACTCAATATGCGCAGTCTCATCGAGCGATTTGATAGCGACCTTTTGGAAGTAGCTGGCCATGGAGCTTGGCGTCAAAGTCTCGGCTCGGGAATACTTCAAGTCAACAACAGCTGGTGGAGCCCTCCACTTGTCCGAAAACACAGTTGCAGCCAGGACATCTTCATAGAGGTTCGAGTGTGCGGATTCGTCGGTCACGGCAGTCTGGTCCAAGACTTGGCCAAGGACGGCGATGGTTGAAACAGAGGCCGGGAGCACCTTCAAGAAAGCCTCCTCGGAAAATGGCCTGTATACTCGAACGGTAACAACGCCGACGTTGGTTCCCTCTGTGGCTAGCTTCTCTGCGACTTGACCGGCTAAAGAACTTTCGACGCTTCCAAAAACGACCAGAACCGTCTCAGCCGCATTGCTTCCACGGTACTCGAAAAGTCCGTAAGCAGTTCCAAGCTCGTTATTGAATGCATCCAGTACATGGGCAGCTTTTGTTTCAGCATCGGCTCTCTTGCTGACTTTCGCAACTTCCTTCAGAACGTTCTTGTATGCGCTATCCAGACCGGATTGGTTGAGAACATCAATGACTCGTAATGTGTCACGTCCAACGTTGACGCCATCATAGATATGGATAGTTGGAAGGACTGTCGCTAAAATGGTTGAGAAAAGCGACATGTGCTGAGCCTCATATGGAGATGAGCTAGAAACGAGTCCGAGTCCCAATTCTTCAGCAACAGTCAATGCCGTGGCATAGTCTGTAACGAGTCCACGCGCTGCGCCAGGTGCGTAATCAACTGCTGCAACATGTGCGACAAATGGGTTTGCAACCGAGTATAAGAGAGAGAGCTGGTCCAAAGCAGAGCGCAGATTGTGCAAGCTCGAAGACGAAGCTAGGAGGGATTGTGGGATGTGTCTCTTGGCCAAATCAAAATCCTTTGAGAACATGTATCCCAGGGCGAAAGAGCCTGCCCCCGAACGGGTTTGCAGACTCGCAACTTCTGTGGTATATCCATTTGCATTGGCGGTATTGGAAGCCGACCAGGTCTTTGCAGCAACATCCAAATCGAAGGACTCGGGTGAGTAAGAGAAGATCTTGTCAGAGAGCGCGTATGCGACCTGTTGAACTAAGGTTTGTGCTGTGAGGTATGTAGGCCCGCTGATCGAGGAGTAGGCAATTGGCTGGCCAAAGGGCAGACTCGAAGATTTTTGAGTAAATTGGGGGAAGGTTGATGAATCGTCATCGCTTGAGTTCCAGATACTCGCAAGGACATCGCCGCCCGCAGGTGTCTTCAATTGCACGTCAGAATAGCTCTTTGGTTGTAACTTCATTGTGAGGTGTAGTTGTCATTTACCTGGCTTTTCTTGGTGGCCTCAAGTCCAGAGATGGCATCAGTTGCCTTGCGTTTCATCCCGCGACTAGGGGACAAATCCAAATCCATCGGTTCACCCATGTTGACCTGCGCTTTGACAACGTCCAAAGAACAATAGACTCTAAAGTCTGTGTTGATATGACTCGATCACTTCAAGTTCAGAGGGACTTGGAGTGAGTTGGACGTTTGTTCGGAGGTGGGGAAAAAAAAGTGAAGAGAGAGGCAAAATCAACACCTTACCAAATAATCAATTCATCTGAAAGGGAAGAGAAACTTAGCCTGAACTAGTCTAGTGTCCAATGGAGCAAACAGCTTCATTCCAACTATGGAGAAGGAATTGTATATTAGTCATTGCTGGCAGGTCCAGAACAAAGCAGAAAGCGCGCCAAAGTTGGGCCAAAGGTGAAAAGCTTCGAAGCACGAGAAAGCACGCCTTCATCCTGGTAATGACAACATCGGCAAAACGGGTGAAAGAGCTCCGTTTGAGTTGCGTCGGGCCGATCTCGGAGAGTTCGGGATAGTCATGTGACTGGCTATGTTTTGCAGCTCTGCTCCAGTCCCGTTGAAGAGCTAAGCGAGAGAGAATGCTCCAGGTTAACCTCCACAGTAGGTACAGTTCACGATGTCAACCTCTGGTCATTTCACGTAACGGAGTAAGGCCATGACGGCTTGATGACTTCAGCTACACACTGTGCATTCCTGTTCCTGGAAGCTTTTGATATGTTAGTTTTATCCAATGCTGGGTGACCCGAACATCCCATGTTTTGCTTCTTCCAAGTACTTTGTTGAAATACCTCAGCGAAGTCTTGAAAGGCTTTGGTTTGAGAACTCTTTTTTTTTCTTTGGGAAATATGCCATCCAAATGGCTCTTCTAAACTAAAATTTGGAGGATGTGATTTCAGCCAACTTGGATTTTCTATCTTCATTTCCATTAGAGCAATACGGCTCTTGAGATTGGAGGTCTTGTGTTTGGCAGGAAATGTTCTCCTTACCTCGTCAAGTCTTTAGCTGGGGATGTCAAACGCACGAAAATACCACATTTATAGATACTTGGAATGTGTATTTCGCCCTCGTTGTGGAGGTTATTGGTAAGCCTTGGCCAGGAACCCTAACATCGTAAAAGCGAGACATCGCTGAGGGGAGGGCAGGTTAAATCAACAGAAATATGCTGCAATGAAAGGTTGTTGTTCCATTCTGAAACATCGTCAAATAATCTTATCGTCGGATACTTCAATACCAGTCTCCACCAATTTGTCAAGTGGTTCAGAGATAGCCTTACCCAAATCTCAGTATCCCAGGTCGACTTCGGCAGTTTACACTTACACCGCCCCAGTCTGTTGTTGACTCTTGCTGCCAAGACTTCAATTGCAAAGTTAGTGATGGAGAAAGAGATGTAAACAAAAGCTGGTTTGCGATGTACGAATGCGAGGTACGATGTGCGGTATACGATGTGCGAGTTCTGCACATGGATTCGTAGAAAGAAAAAGTGTAGAGCACCTCTCTCGAGGAGCTTGCGTCCATGCTCCCATTTTGTACTATTTCTCCAGGCCCCAAAGCCTGTAACTCAGTGCCTCCAGGTACATTTCTCAGGGCATCAGCTTGGAAATAGGGAACAGCAGGTCGCTGCGGCCGTAAATTACATACAAGGCTGAGGGTGGCTTCTATGGCTTGGAGATGTCAAACCAGCCAACTTCGAGGGCCAGGGACTTGACTTGCAGTAAATCTGATGAATAGAGCTTCTCTGGGAGGAAAAGAGGAACAGTATTCAACTTCTCCGAATTTGGAAACTTCTGTTTGAGTGTTTTCTGTATTGACAGCCGGTGTGAAGAATTCA
The DNA here is from genome assembly GCA_017366145.1 of Cadophora sp. M221. Lineage (NCBI taxonomy): Eukaryota > Fungi > Ascomycota > Leotiomycetes > Helotiales > Ploettnerulaceae > Cadophora > Cadophora sp. M221. The sequence continues at coordinate 17,634 of JAFJYG010000585.1, forward strand.
AGGAAACCAATTGTGATTACTTGGCCAGCCCTGCCTCGGCTCGGATTGCGATGATGCTCAACTCCGAAAGAGCAATAATTAGCTCTACGGGCGAACCAAGCCCGTCGCATTCGCAGTTAACAAACAGTGCAATGAAATTCGACAACCACATCTAAGCTTAAGTCCGAAAAATCAACAAGTCGTGGTGCTCATGGCAAAGTGTATTGCTCCGTCGTTGGCTGCTCTCGCACGCAAGCCGGAGCTAGCGGACAATGCGACAGCCACTGCCCTGATCCAGGCCTTGTGAATGTGAAGGATGGATATATATACTTTCTAGAATCACTCACAGCTCCCAATTTCCCGCTCAACACAATTGACCAGATCAACATCGTACAGACATTCAAACCAACAAACTTCAAATCAGTCAACAAAATACTCACGATGGCATCTACCGCTGTGATCGGCTCAACCGGCCTCGTCGTATGTCCTGCAACCTACCTGGCTGACATGTGCAACCTGCTAACGTCTTACTACAGGGCTCATACATCCTTTCCACCCTCCTCTCAATGCCCTCAGTCAGCACCGTATACGCCATAGCCCGCCGCCAACCAGCCAGTACGGATGCGAAGTTGAAGCCATTGGTGAACAAGGAAACATCGCATTGGGCCGCATCAATCACCAATGTCAACCCACCACCCTCCATCTTCTTCAGCGCCCTGGGTACCACAAAGGCAGCCGCAGGTAGCCTTGAAGCTCAGCGCAAGATCGACGTCGACCTGAATGTCGAAGTCGCAAAGGCTGCCAAAGCCGCCGGTGTCAAGGTCTACGTCTTGATCTCTTCCGCATCAGCGAGTTCGAAGTCCATGATACCATACTCGAAAATGAAGGGGGAGCTGGAGGATTCTATCAAGGCCCTTGGCTTCGAGCATACTGTTATCATCAGACCAGGCCTGCTGGTTGGAGCAAGAGGTGAGAGCAGACCGGCAGAGGCTATCTTCAGAAGTGTTGCCAATTGTCTGGGTTCTGTTGCCCATGTATTGAAGGATACCTGGGCTCAGGATGCTGAGGTCGTCAGCAATGCAGCTATCAGTGCAAGTCTACAAGCCCTGGAAGGTGACAAGCCCAAGGTCTGGGAGATCAACCAGTCAGAGATCGTGAGACTGGGACGAACTGAGTGGAAGGCTTAGGTAATTTTTGCTTTACGTGTTTTCTCGCCGCGGGTGTCATCGGGAGCCTGGTGTTTAGGGAATTTGCATTTTGGTCAGGGGATCTATTTGCAGTAATTTGACGCTTCATTTTGTGCACAGCATCGCTGTTTCTCGTCCTCGCAGTGTTCATACAATATCGTTGCTTCATGGCTTTCCTGGTTGATTTGTGCTTCCTCCACTCTGCTTCTTTCTGACTCATTGCAACCCTCACCTCGAGCTTCACAAAGTCAGCATTGATGGTATGACCTGGTGTCCACTTACTTCTGTGTCAAATCACCGACTTTCATTGCATTTTCACTTCGAGTTTCAAATAGGATCCTGCTCCCAGTGGCTTGGAATTTCTTCCCGATAGGAGCTTGTGGAGAACCACTTTCTTAGCGTCCTGTCAGTTTTTAAGCTTAAAAGTTAGGAAGCTCACAATCAACCAATCAGTGAAAGCCATTCTCCTTCTCGTCGTTAATGAAACATAGACAACTTGTGAGAATGGCATGTTGCTGGTATGAAGTGGCAAGGCTCTGTACTTCAATGTCGTGAATCTAACCTGGGGGAGTCCTTCATTTACGAGCCTGGAACACAATTTATTTGACCAAGACAAGAAGCATCGCAAGTTGAGGAAATGCAACACTGCGTATAGTGCAGCCGATTAAGAAGAGGAAGAAATTAATCTCAGGGAGGTCCATGGCATAAAAGGCCCACCCAGTGAAGCGTATACTTGTTAAAGGCCAGCTATCGGCCCAGATGGCGGACGAGGCTTCGGCTTCGGCTTGCATTCAATGTAACGAACTGGCACTCATGCAAGGAACTTCAAATCGAGACCAACAAATCATACATGTCTGGTGCGGGCGTTCCCTTTAGGACCCGCACCAGCAAGCAATGACCGCTGGTTTGGTCCCGGTAACGAGGTGAGTGGAAGAATCCATACATGCAAGCTCGGAACTTGTCCAATAACAACGAAGCACATCAAATATTCCAACAGAAAGCCTCCAGCCCCCGAAGAAGTCTTACGATTGTCTATATTGCTCAACCATTGCCACAGCAGTGATTTTGGTACGACCACACTCTTGGAAACCGCTACAAGCTTCCTGCAAATGGGAACCGGGAGCCCCCGCATCCATTTTGTGGCTATTGGCTTGCAGGGCAACCCCGCGTTGTTGGTTTTCAGTGTCTCGGTGTAACAACCTACTCTTTTGGTATGTATCAGCTACAGTGCATCCCGCCATATAATTCTAGTGTTCCCAATTTTCTAAGAATACAATCCTCTGTTTTCTCAAATCTACAAGGCGAGAAATAGTCAAAACAATCATACCAATGACTTCTCTGGAATCTTTCTCGCTCTTTTCTCTCCTCAGCCCGGAGCTGCGACTGCAGATCTGGCATGAGGCCCTCCTCATCCCACGTCTAGTCTTTATTTGGAAACACAACTCCGGATGTTCAAATCTCGTCCAGCGATCAGTCGCATCGCCTCTCCTTTGCGTCAACCAAGAGTCACGCAACGAAGCGCTCAGGGCCTATTCGCGTCCCATCTCCTATCCACCCTCACTAGAGAAGCCGGTCTACATTGGTCCAGGTACAGATATCGTGTACATCGCAGGCATAGACGGGGACCGCAGGGCGTTCAAAAACGTCACATGGACGTGCGATTTCCTCTCTCAGGACCTTGACTCTGAGCATCCATCTTTTTCACCGCTACGCAGGCTTGCAGTCGACGAGGAGTTCTTGCAGCAGACGCCCTTCCTGCAGTTCAACAAGATGCCGTACAGCGTGTGGAAGCTCCTCATTTCGGATCTGCAGCATTTGGAGGAGTTGATTGTCGTGAGGCGAGAGGCTGAGCACCCATGGACTGTAAGCGAGGTGGAAGTAAAGCTCGCTCTGGCAAGGGAGAAGTTCTTAGTATTTTGGGAGGACATGTGTACGGATGAGGCTGAGATACAGGCGTTGATGAAGTGGCGTATGCCTTTGGTCAGGATCATGACCCCGGAAGAGCTTGTCGCGATTTGTTGGGTGTAGTCATTTATTTGAACACATGGGTACCATCTCGGCTAGCAAAAAAATATCGCCGCCAAAACAAAACGAAAAATGAGGTCCATCTCCTGACCATGCAACAAATACAATTGAAAAAACAAGCCAAAAAATCTACAATAGGAATCAGATAAGTCGAAAGTTATATTTTTCTCTGTGAGCAGGGGTAGCTGTTAAGATTCTTCTGCATAGATTTTGATTGTTTCCAACCAGTAGGGTAGTTTCCTTCCCCGTTGCTCTACACTTCGGAACTTTGATAGTCTATAGTTCGGTAACCTGCACGATTTAACCCATTACGACACCGCCAGAATATAGTTCTGGTTATGGCTGGTTGACATGGATTTGACTATTTCTCTATATATAAGGCGGAGTGGTTTCGCGATTTATTTACGCGGGTCCACTCCCGCTATCTCTAAACCAATGGGAGAATGGATTGAGATAGAAGGCAGATGGTCCGCTATTCACATGAAACTTCTAATAAAATTACGTATATCGATTTGGAAGCTTTCATAATCAATGGGTGTCCGATAATTAGCTGCTTGCTGGCTTTTTGTGTTGTGATTTCTTTCTCAACTACCGTCATATTCGCTAATCGCATGATTGACATTTCTGATTTACAATAAATTGCAAGCAACATCACAGATGACATTTGGCAGACCTTTACAAACCAGCTCGAAGCTGTGCAAAGGAGTCGTGAATACGCTCACTTTGTCCAAGAGTAAACTCCGTTGTACTATGAAGCAGGTCAACAACCGCATCAAGCGTCCTCGTGGGAAAGAAACTCACCAGCTATCATCCGAATAATCCATATAATTATGGATCGGATCCAAACCCTCCTCATTCGGGCAGCTATCCCTCCCAACCGGACATCCCACACTCGCCGAAGCCTGTGGCGGCGTATCCATCACGCCATCCCCATAGATCGAGCATCGGCCTTGGAATGTATGCAGCAATCCAAACCAATGGCCCACCTCGTGAATAGCCGTATGGCCCAACCATCTCGGATCATCGCCACCTGGCATAGTATCCGCGTGGACTTGGCATCCATCGCGGTAGAAGAACTCATCGCCGGGTGTGACGAATGCTGGGAGAGGGCATATTCCTTGGATCCCAGAGGGGAGATCGGTGTAGAAGTAAATGTTTAGAGAAGCGTAGGAGCCTTGACGAGTGCGCTTCATGTGGGCGAACCACTGCTCGAAGAGTTCCTCACCCATGGAACCATCTTTAGTGTAGAATCCAGTCCCAGTGAGGTCGTCCACTATCCTCGAGGTGTTGCGTAGAAGTAGATGGATGCCGTGAGGGGTGTAGGCATTTTGCAGGACCTGGAATTGATCCGCGACACGTTCATCGGTAACTTTTCCGGCGTTGGCAATAGTACTCGCAATGTGGAAGTAAACATCAACTGTGAGATTTTGCGTTTGCCGTGGGAATAATCCCTTGTTGACGTTGCGCTTGAGAGGTTGGACAGGAATGAGGGAAAGAAACTCAGAGGAGGGGTCTGGTGTGAGACATTTCGCTGGGGATTCAGAAGCGAGTGACAACCCAAGGAAAGCCCCCGCTACGACGGCCAATTGAATCAACTTCATAGTCAAATGTCAACAGAACATACAAACACCATTCGACTGTAGATTTAAGAAATCGTTTACACTCGATCCTATTTATATTGTTTACTTGGCGCTAATATTGGTAGATCTCTTCGGAGAACGAATATCTGCCGGCTGGGCATCTAGACAAATGCTTTTACGCGACCCCAAGGAAGGAAGGTCTGTAGCGAGAAAGAGTCTTGGCCTCGTATTGAACAAGGTCAGGGGGGTCCAAGTCAAACTAGAATCGCAACTCGACTTGGAATTACTGTGATCCCGTTGAGTAGGTACTGTAAGAATAGACATGATGCCAGTGATAGAACATAAATTCTCTATGGGCAAAGTGGCTCCTATTGAGTGAAACATACAATTATACAACGGGAGGTGGGAAGACTCAAAACAGCGGTTGTTGCTCGACGACAGAAACATACCTATTATAATCCTGGATCCAAATCTTATCTGTGGCAGTGTTTCTAAACTCAATTTTTATTCTTGGATCGCCGCTCGTGTATGCTCGTTGTATTAGCCGCTTACAGAATTCTTTACCATACAGGTATTGTGGAGATTTCTCCGGCAGGGTCGGTCAACTCATAATTTACTCTTATTCCAATTCAAATCCCAATTTGGCTTTCTCTTTTCGAGAAAAGCTACGATTCCTTCCTTCGAGTTCCGTCCCTCTCTCAAAAACGGTGCCCAATATTTATCCTGAAACTCTCTACCAGCATCAAAACTATCCTTCCCACTCAACCCAAGAAATATTCCCTCTCTCGTGACCCACACAGCATCCGGGCTATTTGCAGCAATCGACTTCGCAACTTCGATAGCTTCTCTCACAGGATCGTCGACAATGCGATCCACTAATCTCCATTGCAAGGCCTCCTCGGCCCTGACATTTCTGCCTGTCAGGACCATATCGGTTGCATGTCCCCTGCCGATTTTCTGGACCAGTAGAGGCAATGTTCCACCCAGGAGTGTTAAACCAACTTTCACGTCTGGCAAGGCAAAAACTGCTTTTGGCGAGCAAATTACCATGTCACAGTTGATGAGTGTTTCCATTCCACCACCTACAGCTAGTCCATTGACAGCTGCGATGATGGGCTTCCGACCATGCCTTTGCGAAATACCACAAAATCCCTGCGGGGGGAGAATTCCCCGCTGCTCTTCTGGCGCTGTATGCCATCCTATTGCAGCCTGGCGTTAGCAAGGCTTCAATTTGGGCTCTCAAAAACAAAAACATGTGAATGAATCAATTTTACCTCGAAGATCTGCACCAGTGCAGAATGCCCGCCCAGAACCGGTAAATATCCCGACTAGAATCTCGGGATTGCTGTCCATCCACTGCCAAACCTGTTGGAGTTCCTCGTGCCCACCTCGGGGTATGGTGTTCAATTCTTTTTCTCTGGTGAGTGTCACAAGTAGCACTGCGGGAGCAGGGAAACTGAGGGAGCAAATAGTAGTTTTGGGTTTAGGTGAAGACATATCGATGCCTCCTAGTGACCCGGATCCAATGCGGTGAAAATGGTATTGGCTAGGTTTTGGAGTGAATTATCCCCTTTACTTAGGTGTACCTGCAAAAGAGCCAGGTAAGAAACTTGATGTTGATGAAGAAGCGACCTGCTACACATGTTTGCTACTTTTGATGTTGGTCGTTGGTGGTTAGTAATCTTTGGGTTACTAGCTCAGGACCGAGGCTGGAAGTCGCCACTGTAAACTGCATGGGAAGAGTATAGATTCGACCTATGTCTTGAAGACACGATTCTTTGGTGTCAATGATGAGCAATCAGGGGAAGAAGGAAATGTATACTGATAATTCCGAGGCTCGATAAATCAATAGCCGAATTTGGATTATCGTCGCAGGTCGAGTTGTGAAATCGTGGACTTGAGAGAGAGAGGATGTATTTTTCTTCTATTTGAAAGTACTTGAAATATTGACTGAAGACATTTCACTGGACTCAAGAAATTGATGGCCATGGTGCTTCTTTCGACAAAAATAAGAAGTCTCTTACAAATGGTACACTTTAGTTTACCAAGGGACAGACGATGTTCCACTCCAACGAACTTTTCAAGATACAGGCCTGCGAATTTATTGAATACCAATTTTAATTTCTACTTCAGAACATCATCTTGTTGACATTGACATGTTTGCTTTCACCTTCTTCAGTTTGGCCGCCACCTTCTCCCTCAGTCGACTGACACCAAACCTAGACAAGCACCCAGCCGGCGCGTCGTTGTTACAGGCATCAGCAGAAAGCAGGCCTCTCGGTTCGTGGGTTTCATTTGATTCCTCCGTAGTACCAAGACTCTTCATGAGAGGAACAGGCTTCCTGGCCAATTTTGGAGCTGGAGCACTTGGAGTTGGAGTCGAGTGGTTGGCAAAGAAATCTCCGATTTTTGGTGGCGGCAACGGCAATGACCTCTTGCGAGCTACGGCCATATTCTCTGGGGTCTCTGGTGGTGTCATGAGACCATGCTGTTGCCGTGCTGGAAGGTAAGTTTTGTATCGAGTCGAAGGTGGAGTGACAACTGCGTAACCGAATGACTCGGATTGGACTAGGGTGGAGTGTTCTGGAGTCTGTTCGCGGAATGGGCTGCTAATTTGACAGCTGGGTGCGATATCCGGGTCCGGTTTTGCTTTCGTCTCTTGATCTACGTGACTGGTAAGTGTTGATGAGACTTCAGGATCCGAGGATGCTTCGACGAAACTGGCGGGTGGATGCTCCGGAATTTCGAAAGAAAACGGTGGCGGTGATCTCATTGCCCCAAATTCAAACATGGATTCCGAAGGTACGTTTTTGCTGTTTGCTATGTTGTTGTTTTTCGACTTTTCCTTTAACGCTATTCGTTTCCTCGGGCCTGGCGCTGAAGCCAGTCTTGGGGGCTTTGCATGATCGACTCTCTGGTCATAAGTCGAACGCCATAGCACATTTTCTTCTGACCTCGAACTTCCAGAGCTGAAAGCTGCTTCAGTATCCCGGGTATTTTTGGACATAGGTTGTGTCGTCGCTGGTATATTGCCCTCCACGGCAACCACTGGACGCCGAATCTCGTCTTCCTCGCTGTCCGAAAACACTGGTATTTTCGTTGATGGCTGATGATGAGGAACAACGGGCCAGTCGATTTTCGTCGCGGGCATCGAACTTACAGCACTCGGTGGGTTGCTGGTTTTAATATCTTCGGTCCTTGAAACCAAGAAAGGGTCATCGGCCGTCTCTGCTGTTACTGATGCAGTGTTTTGAGCCGTTTCGTCCCTGATGTCGGGAACAGCGATCTTGAACGGTCAGCTTTGCCCTTCGGCTGGGTAAGTATAGATACATACTACCTCTTCTTTCGCACTTTCTAAGTCATCCTTCAGACGCTGTGCAGCCTCCCTCATCATAGACAATTCACTTCGGAGTCTCGAATTCGCTGCCCTTTCAGCCTGACGTGCTACGAGAGCTTGTTTTTCGTTCGCGACAGCGTACCACCTTCTATATATCTCGTTAATCTGGTTGAGATTAGGGCTTCTCTGACTGTTGTGGACTTGTTTGCAAAGCAGCAAGTCGGCCAGGTCCTCAAGGTTCGCTATAGCTTTGGAAAAGCTTTTCGTATGGTCCATTTGGTCAAGGATTTTGCTCCCTTCACTGCGGTAGTTGTCTCCGACTCGATATGTGCATCTGCGGCCCAATGTCTTCGCTATCCCCACGCAGGTGTGGTCTTCGTCCGGATCCACATCAAGGATTCGGCGGAAGTCCCAGTAAGTTGCCATCTTGAAAGCAAAAGAAGGAAGGAAGTCGGGTGGAATTATTGCAAGTGTTTGAGAAGAACTCTCACTTGTTCGTCGAAAAAAAGAGTAGGTAAGATACTTCGAATAGTAATATTGGAGCCTCGAAAGATCAACAATCTTGAAGTTGTGAGAACCAAGCGGTGGAGCGATGGTCATACAAAGTACCAAGTCTGCGTTAATGTATTGTTTCTGGTCCTGGAGTAATTGATCGAAGAAGCACCCCGCGAGATGTAGACCATTTTTGTAGGCCAGCTCCTTACTATTGATAGCACATGCTACCATGCAGCAACTGATGCAAAGTCCAGGTTCTTAGAAGCACAGCCTTGAGTACCTTGTACGAGGATAACGAAATGTTCCAACGAGGTACTTGACCTGAGTGGTGGTGAGTGATGACACAGCCTGAACCTTCGTTCCTTGCTGCTGCATATTGACTGTCACAGCCGGATGACCCCTCAAACCCCCTCTGTTGGTTTTCTTGCATATCAGCCAACAACTTCACACCCCAATACACCACCAGCTACCCCACAGATGGAGCTATCCAAATGCAGACACAGAGCTGAGGCCTTGCATAATTTTCGAAACTGCGGCCCATTGAACACCTGCATGCAAAACCCGCGGCGATTTTCTGATTCTGCTGGTGCTGAAGAAACAAATTCAGTTGATGACGAATCCTCCTTCCTTATCTGGTCGGGGCCTAGAGGCAGCCCTGCCAGGATCTCAAAACACCAACAACGTCGATAAGCGAAGCTGGACGACAAGCAACGGAAAGGAACATAAGCAAGAGGAAGAGAGAAATGATGATAACTGGATGGCCTCGGGTCAAGCTTCTCGTTTTCCGCCTCGAAGACACGGGAAGAGTTCGAGGAGTGTTTTGTGAAAATCCACCCCAAACAATTAAAGGCCAAGTGAAACTCAAATTTCCTCCGAAGGTGTGAAAAAGGAATTTGACACAACCCAGCTCTGTGTATGTGTAGGATGTGGGAAAGCCCCTGAGTCTTGATTCTTGTCGTGTATCTGTCTGTTTGAATGCTGTCGGATCAACATTGCCCTGGAATAAATCATACAATAGCCGAGATCAGAATTACTCATCTTTCCTCGAGTTTGAAGAATAATTGGTTAATGTCTGGGAACAGCAATCGGTTCAAGCACCCCGAAACACACTCTAACGGAATAGCTCGGTAAAGAAATGCACTTCATTAACAAAAGACTGCTGCTGACTCGGGGTTTGCACATTGTGCGTCTGGAAATCGATCCTCTGCACCAGTGACATTGACATCGAAGACACAGTGCCATACACCAGGGGCAAATGTCTTCACCATTTCCACATGCTCAATCCTAACAATTCTGTTGTCGTGCACTTTCGTCAACCATGTTTCCAGCATTTGCTGGATCTCGGCTTTCCTTGTTTGAATGTCATCTACTCCCACATTCTCATGCAGGTGGAGCCATCCATCTCCTCTCAAGATGTGGATAGCCATCTCCCAGGTCATTTCGCTCGTGGGTAATAATCCACAGTTCACGTGCATGATCTTCCCGGCTTCTGAAGAGTCCATCCCGCGAAGTCTTGCAGCAGCTTCCACGTTATCTTCTGAGAATACCACTATCTTCTCATCGAATGACTTCGAGACATCTCCGCCTTGGACGACTTTAACAGACCATCCATTAGCAATAGCACCTCTCCTCAGACCTTCCACAGACCAAGGATTCAATTCCCACCCAATGACCTGTTTTATTCCCATTTTCACATAGCTGAAGACGAAATACCCAATTCCGGCGTAGAGATCAACTGCGGAAGCAGCAATCAATTCTTCCTCGGCGACGCTTCGCGCTCTTGCTATGCCATTGGCGTTGTTGTGAAAGTCGAGAATTCTCGCTTTCTCCTTGACGTTACCTCGACTGAACATCGTGTACCTCGGTGCCCAGACCTGAGTGATCCCGTTTTGCTTGGTGCTGACCCAAAACGCCTCTTCGAAATCCGTACTTCTGAGAGTATTTTCAGGTGGTAAGGAAGGCCCAAAATCGCCATATAGCGTTATCAAGCCACACGGGACCCTGAGAATGTTTTCAGACTTGAGGGTTACCGCACCCACCCCAGAATTCAATCCAGTTTGGTGATCTGTTGCCTTATTGAGTGGAATTCCAGAATTGATCGCGAGGTGGGTGAGTGTTCCTTTCCCCTCTCTCTTTGAAATGCTCCCTAGTAATAGTCTCCATAGCTCGTCCATGGTCTCGGGCGAGATTTCGGATCCAAGAATAGCCCACCATTCTTCCCCAAAGCTACCTGGGGGCAAAAGAACCATCGGCGGATAAACAACCCATCGTTTGGGCGTAAGTGGCATCAAACGACCCACACCGAGCTTGATATTTTCTTGTAGTTCTATTGGGAGTCGGCTCAGCCATGTCTTCACAGCTTCTTCGATTGGATTTGTTGGCTTGGGTTTTGGCGGCCTATCTCGCTTTGACTGTTGGTACGAAATGTGATCCTTAGTTGGTGACATAGCGCTGTGCTACCTCTACTCCCTTTGAGCGGCAGTCGAATACGATTCTTGTGGAGATAGATGCAAATTTTAGAGTTTGGACAGGATCGGATGTAAGAGTTCGCTTCTCAGACGACATGTACCACTGATCACGCGTTAATGACATTGGGAACTCGATATCAACAACCAATTGTGTCGTTCATGCCTATAATATGTTTGTCGTGGGATTGTGTCTGTTTATGAAATGCCAGGGAGTTTCCGAAGTGTTGAGGAAAGCTTATTAGCTAGGATATAAGATTCTAAGGGAGAGAGAAAAGTACGAGAGTAGGTCTCGGGGAGAACTATTATATAAGCAGTCTCGACTAGGTTACACGTGACAAGAAGCTTGCAAGTCTTAAATCATTAATTATCATTTATATTGTGCAGAAGAATATTAGTGATACAATTATGTATTAAATAAAGAAGAAAGGAAACACGATTCGTAAAAAATTGCTTTTGTGACGTAATTCAGCTAATATTTTACAATGGGGTCAAAACCTCCTTGACTGCGGCAAGCACTTGGCCATGAACAGCTAAAGGAGCGGCAACAACGCCTTTGTTTTCAGCGAGAGTTCGTCCCTTACTGAAATCTAACCGTCTTCCCAGAGTATCAGTGACCTGTCCACCAGCCTCACGTACGATGAGGTCCCCTGCAGCATGATCCCAGATCTTCTCTTGGTATGTAGCGCTGACTGGCAGTCTCAGGTAGATATCACCAGCCCCCCGAGCGATTGAACCGTACTTGGCTTGTGAATCCATTCTAACACTTGGCTTCGTGACCCCGAGTTTGGTAGCAATGGCGAACTGATCTCCGTGGGACGAATGGCCTGCCTCTACACTCTCGCAGAAGGTAGCCTGTGCCAAGTCCTTGACTGGCTTCATCTGAATTGGTTGACTCTTTCCCAGCCCAGCAGTAGTCAACGGCCGACTGATGGCCCCTTGTCCAGCCACAGCAGCAAACAGAACACCTTTTCCTTCAGCATCCGTCTGGTCTACACCTGACTCTGCAGTCAAAGGTGCCGAATCATCAACTGGAAGATTTGGGCAACCCAAAACACCAACTTTCACATCTCCATCCACCATCAAGGCCAGGCAGACTGCATATTGACCTCCTCTCAGGAAGCCCTTTGTGCCATCGATCGGATCCAAAGCCCATATTCTTCCCTTGTTGCCTCCAGCACTGTTTCCTGCATCGATGGCATCCAGCATAGTATCCTGCGACTGAATTGGTCCTCCAAGTACCTTCTCTGCCTCGGAGTCGTTGAGCTTAGCACCTTCCACCAAAGCCCAAATCTGATCCCTCAACTTCTGGTTATCCCTAAGAGTGCTTGCCTCCTCTTCTCCAACAACTTGATCATCGGGGAAGTTCTTCTTGATAGCATGGATGATGAGAGCCTGGGCTCCAAAGTCACCGATGGTAACTGGCGAGGCATCTTCTTTTGAAATTGTGCCCTTGGCTTTCTCGTGGAAGACTTTCTTGGTAAGAATAGCTGCTCTCTGGACAGCAAGTTGCGCAACTTCCAATTCTCTACTGTAGCTTGCCATTTTGGAGGTTGTAGAGAGGGGTCGAGGTGGGGTAATGAAGTGGGAGGCAATAATGGAGAGGCGAGCGTCGCGGGATGTAGGCGTAGAGGTAGGGAAAGGATTCGGTTTCCTTCCTCGCTTTAAAACAGAAAACCTAAGGACGAATTCGAGATCAGAAAATTTGTTTCTTTTTCAAGGCATTTCAAATCGTGCGTCGACTAACATTCAGAAGACTGTCGGCTAGCAGAATCCGAGCTAAGAACTATGACACGCACCTGAGCAATGGATCTTGTATCAAATGCTGTGACCTCTAGTATCGCGAAGTAAAACTCGCTGGGCGTTAAGGTAGGTAGGTACCTAGAAAAGAGAAGTCGTAATATCGTGGTTATCTTACCAAGAGGAGGTATACACGCCCGGAGGTACAATCAATAGGTTTAGGCTCACCGCGTTTTTCTGCCAGAAGACTTTGTGTGGGCAGAACAAGGCGGTGAGCCTAAACTGATGGTGGCAGTACTTTTAGTTACCCAGGTCTTTTGAGTCGGGCGACGCTTCCACGGGGTGATTAATGCTTCACTTTCACTTTGAGCGAAGCCACTTTCAAAGGGCTAGGAACCAAGCAACCATTCATTTCCTTCGTAAGCCGCCAAGGAGAGCGTCGAATTATGTGTAAGGGATTTGTTGCCGAGTTATTTGAAGTGTGTATTTACTAATTCAGCACATACACCTCAAAGCCTCGATTCAGAACTCCCCTCTCGATGGTCGTGCCTGAAGTGGCTGATATCTCCAGTTGCTCAGATCGAGCACTAGACGACAGCCATCAGCAGCCTCGTGCTGTATTCGTAGCTGCCACAGTTCCCTGCTTTCTACTTCCACCCTTTCCCTGCGGTATCTTGCTTCGCCCTTCCTGGACGACGACTGTTGGCATTTCTGCCATCCATTTCAAGTTGACCAGCACAATGTTTTTTGGTTTCCGTTTTCTTGTTTGACATATTCTCACTATTCCTGTCCGAGAAGTCTTTCATATCTGAAGTCATCGTCGGTTTTACTGTTCACCTTTTCCTAGTCAAGTACCCTGCAGTCAGTGGTCAATGTCCAATTCGGTATCAAGCAGATTCAGCGCCGCCAGCGGCGACCGTCGGCGCCCCGGATCACAGCGATGAGATTTATAGAAGGCTTTTTCTCACGAATCTATTTGGTCTTGGCTTTCATGCACGTCCTGGTACACTTGTTAGTCTTTCTGGAGAATCGTACCATTCTGCCCCGGACGCAGACTACACATAATCAGAGAGCATGAGAGCGGAGAAGGGAACCCAAGCTCAGTCTGAGACTAAAAGGAGATCCATCGCAGACTTCGATGGATATTCAACACAGCCTCTAAAATGAATCTCTCAATGAGTAATTATAGCGAAGCCACGAAGTCCCAAGCAAAGGAAAGAACCGTGGATTGCCTGTTGCACCAAAACAATGTGCTGACTGCATGTGCAGGATGTCTTGACTCCCTACCCGCAGCCACTTTCTGCAGCAAGCGATATCTCCGAATGCATTCAACCAAGCTGGGTTTCTTTACAATGGCCAGCAAACAGCTTTACAGCATCTTCAATCCCCAACTCACCTCGAAATTTCTCAAACTCCCCACTCTTCACTTATTCGGGATGCTTTCTCGACGAATCATCTGATCATCCCTATTCTTGGAATTCTTTTGCGACCATAAATCATGTGGACGACAGTCGTGGACGTGTTAGTTCACCATCATATGATCCTCAATTCACTCCCACGAATCGAGATGTTCCTGATTTTGAATCAGCCGGGAGGTATACACCTGTAGACATGACTGGTGTTTACGGTAGTCGACTTCTTGAAAACGGCGCAGACGAAAACAGCCCTCATACGAAGAAAAGAAAATCCGTTTCCGTGCCCAATCGTCAATACAAACCAGCTCGAACAAGGTCCAGTCACCAAGATAGACCTATTATGGGGTCAAAGGGTCGCAGGAAATCAACCCAGACTACGGAGAGGGAGAGTGAGAAGGAGAAATTCGGGATGAAAAGGAGCTCTGAAGCTGCAGATTCTCGTCATACACAAAGCACCGGAATCCCTCCACCTAACAAGAGAGCGCTCTCTGATGGCGATCCCCCAAAAGTCAGACACAATCACAACATCACCGAGAAACGGTATCGGTCCCGACTCAATGACCAGTTCGACACACTTCTTTCTGCCTTGCCGGCTTCGTCAGTAGCAGCAATCGAGGGATCAAGCGGCGGAAAGGAGCAACCAGGACGAAAGATTAGCAAGGCAGAAGTCCTGATACTTGCTAAAGAGCATATCCAGGCTTTGGAGACCTCGAGGGAAGACCTCGAAGAACAGAATCGAAGACTGACTGCAGACATGGAGCATCTTGAGATTGCTTGGGGTCGCCTCGTCGGGCGTATGATGCCGTAGATTTTGGGGCATCTGGGGGCCTGAGTTTCCCATATCGTTGTCACATTTTTTCCTCGGGAGGAGTTTGCATTTTGGACGGAATCTCCTTTCTCCGATATCTCACTTAAAACATTTCCTGAGCAATCAGACATTCGGCTTCAGGCAAGGGAAATGTCTACACCCCAACTAAGATTGGGAAACCGAGTGCTTGATTCAGAGAAGTCCATTGACCACTTTTACCGGAGTTTGCCCTCAATATTCCTGAATCCTTTGTGCAAATCCCCGGAGGACTTCCACCCACCTTCCTTCTTCACTCAGGGCATGCATCCGAACACTCTTAATAAGCCATCCCCTCTACCACCAGTACACACAGCCGTCACACCGTCACAAGGGCCGAGCAATGAGAATTTCGAAGCATGGTGTCATTCCGCGACCGGACTCCAATCTACCCCCATCTACGCAATGGTCGGTAGATGTCACACGACGAACTAAGATGCCAACCTAGCTGTGGCAACTTCTATTCATGCCCGCAGAATTTTCGAAGCAACGAGATGTTTAGAATCGATGGAGAAGCTCAGAAGCAGCACCGTCAAGTCCCACACACGTATCGACAAGAGCATACTACCTACCTACCTGCCTCCACACCACCCACCCGATCTTAGCCAAAGATTAGATGCCCCAGGAAAAGCCACTTGACGGCCTAGCCCTCAATAGCCACCTTTCGTACAGTACATACAGACAAGTCAACAACGTTCAAATCCCCCGCGCCCACCACACACCCAGCAGCTCTCACCCAACGGTCCAGTATCCCAGCTCGGTGGTGCCGAGAGCTGAAATGCCCCGGATGCCCAATAGCAGACATGCCGTCGTGAAAGTCAGCAAATACCTGATTACGGAAGGGGGCAAGAGGGCCTTTACTAAGCACTGAAACTTGTCAGACCAATCGTCAGGTCGTCGTTACGGGGACTTCGTCCCGTTGCGTGGGTGTGGGGAGACATTTTCTCCAGATTGTCATTGATTTGGTTGGGTCTTTGGGGTGTATGTGTTGAAGTACATAGGCACATGCTCAACTGTTCCTTTCATTTACCTCAATAAGCTATCTATGTATTTGGTGTTTTATCTTGTGGATATTCTATAACCATCATGGATGCACTGTAAAAAAACCCCAATTTAGCTAATTGATCCATCCCCACATGAATAAGAATATTTTCTAAATTTCTAAACTGGTTGTGAGAAATCAGCGTTGTGGAAGAGTCTTAACCCCTATCTACGCGCTTCGCTCCGTAGAGTAAGAAACATAAATGGTTGTTTCCGGGACAACACCACCTGATCGTAGGTGTATCAAAGTTCTTCTTAGTTCACGATATGTGGGATCAGTCAATAACTCCAAATACAAAGGTCATGCATTCGCTCCATTCCCCCCTTCTCGGTTTTGCAATTTCTTCATCAACTTCCGTTTGTTTACTTCTAAATCACCTGAATATGCATGTACATGAATGTTCCTCTTGACTTAGGCGATGATCTTCACTTAAGAAGAAGAAGGAACTGCGAGCTCACATTTAGGTTCTAGCTTACCAAAATTGCTAGTGTCGCTTCTACTATCTCGGTGGGCATAAATAGAGCAGCAGCTGAGACGCTCAATGAGCTGCTATTTCACTTCTACAAATTGAAGGAGAAGGAACGAGTCCTCCAAACAACACCATATAATGTAACTACCGTAGTTACCTACCAATGCCCCTCCAAATTTTAAGTGAGCCTTGTGCCTTGCGTAGTTTCGTTCCAAGGTTATCGTAAAGTGTTAGGCGAAAAGGAGGGAGGGAACGCCCGACTTCAGAACGCTGGCGTGAGTATAACCC
>JAFJYG010000586.1:0-34477 GCA_017366145.1 Cadophora sp. M221
CCCCCCACTAGCTTCATTTGCATTGAAAGCTGGAAATAGGAGAGTGCTGAAGCTAGGAAGTTGGCAGAACAAAGTGCTTTTCTCTACATCTTTCGATGTCCCCAAAGTCAAACTGGGCTTTGATTCGATACCTCAAGCTATTCTTCTCTAAAGCCCTTCTCAAGAAAACTACATTCCAGTGCCTCAATCACCCTCATATCATTATTACTTAGCATTCTGCATAGCAGCAGTATCCTACACCAGTCACATCAGCCTCGAGATTCCTAAGCACGATCTTACTCTTTCGAGTCTCGACTGTCAAGTAGAGTCTCAAGCCTAAAACTCACCAAATACACCTGATAGAACCCCATCTTCCAATCCCCATCAACTTTCGTCATCTTAGCTCTAGCAGCCCACTCAACCTATTTTCAATCAGCTCCATCTTCTCCCTCCCTCCATGCTCCCACCCCATTTCAAAAAACCCCTTCCCCAGATAAACCCAGAACAGGACATAAACACAACACAACTCCACTCACCTCAGCCTTCCTCCCATCCTTTAACTCATACTTCACCGTCCCAAACAGCATAAGTTCATCCGCACCGGACCCAAACGGGAAGATCTTAACCGGCGTATGCAGACGGGAAGCGACCGTTGCCCACATACCTTTGCGGATGGCTAGGATTTCTGTTCCGTACATGATATAGTATTAGCTTGACTATTCCATCATTCTGATAAAGGTGGTTTAACTCTCTCCCACCCATCCTCACTTGGAAACTCAAGATCGATCTTCAAAAATGCCAATTCGAAAAAGTAAGTGGGAAGAGAGAGCAGGACCAATACCCCATAACCAGCCGCATGACCAGACTCAAAAACAACTGCTTGATATCCCATCCCATACCACACCATCCCATCATTTTCACACCAAACCTAAACCAAAGTTCCTCCCCCTAAGGAAAATAACAAAAGAAGAAGAATAAAAAAGAATAAGGGAAGAAAATATAAGAAAGCCAAACTCACCATCCCTCCCCCTCGCCCTCTTACTAGCCATAACGAAATCCGCATCCGCCGTGAACGAGTCCGCATAAGCATCATGCGCATCCGGCGTATCGCTCGTCCTATAGAACTGCTCGAAGAAGGCGCGGATGCCTTGGTCGAGCTGGATTCCCGGTGGAATGGCCGATTTGTAGGAGTGTGCCATTTTCAAGGCTTTATGTTTCGCTCTTCTTTTCCTTTCCTTTCTTTGACTTGACTTGTAACTTGTCTCGAGGAGATGGATCAGAGGGCTAGGGTGGTGAGATAGGTAGTGATATTTCTTAGATTTGTTTTGTGACTACGGGAGATGATTGATGTGTGATGATGCTGGTGACTTAGTACTTAGCTTTTAGGGCGGGTGGATGGAGGGGTAATGATGGTGGGGTTGATTCCGGGTCCTTATCCGATTTGTCTTAACCGAAGTGCCCCTATTCAGACAGATCAATCACGTTGATCAAGGTGTTTGTTTACATTGCCTCGAAGATTTGCAGAATCATGTTCTTGAATTTAGAGCTATTAATACACCGCTAAAGACTCTCTTGGGGTATCGATGTCCATCGCTAATGCTGGTGTGCAATCCAAGTACAAGTACATCACGCATCGAGTCGTCGTCTGCCTAAGAGCAGCTGGTCCAGTCTTCAAATTCCCGAATCTCAGAGCTCCTTGGAGTTGCCTGAGTTGAAAAACTTGTCAATCCTTTTCTCCTTATCCCACATGATCTCAGGAGACCCTCCATTCTGAGGGCACTTCTTGAAGTATTCAATTCGATGCTCCGGAATGAAATCGTCATGTTGTGTGTCCAATTGCCAATTTGCCGCGGGCTTTTCTTTTATTCTTCCTTCGACGCGATCCTCATAGCCAATCTTAAAATCGTCAATGTCGAATGTATCGTGGTCATACTTGAGACGACTGAGGACATCGGAAGCTGTTCTGAGGCTGGTTGACGGCCCATTGCTGGAATTTTCTACCTTCTGCTTCTTCTTCTTGGGGCTCTTGTTCCCTCCAGAATCATCATTCATGGGAACTTCATTTCTTTTGGGTCCAGGTATGGATTGTCGTCTGAACGATTTTGTAGAGTGGAGGAATGTACCACCCATCTCTGAACTGTCCAAGAGGTTTGCACTGAGAAAGCAGGTAGAATCGTCACTGCGCATGGGAGTTAGCATAGCTGAAAGTGAGAAACTGTTATATATCCGGAGAATACGTACAATTCTTCACGGGAGGTAAGGTCACGAGCCCAAGTATCTACCATACTCTCAAGACTTCGCTTCGTTTCCTTAAAACATTGTTAGCATACACGGAAGACATAGAAATGGAGAGGTCGTCATTTGGGCAACTGTACCAGGTCCGTTTTGGAGTGTTTGATGCCCATAATATAGACCCAGTCATTAGCTTTACGTGACTCCACGCTCATCTCAACCAGTCTGCCCGGCCATACGAGACATGATGGGGGTGAGTCCTTGGGCACAAGCATTTTCGGTAGCACTGAGACACCTGTTGAAAGTGTTAGTGGGATGCCGATGAAGCTACCATCAAGGGAGACAAGGAAGGCAATGCATTCAAGAAAACAAAGTCTTGTGTTGGGCATAGGACTTGCTTTTGCGTAGCTTTCGGATTTGTTCTTCAATCATGGCCAAGAGCTTTCCGTGCGCTATAGAACTGGCTCCATTATATTCCACATTGATTTTTATGAACGAGGGAAAGTCTAGCTTCGTGGCCATAGGCTGAGCTCTCACTCTCATCAATATCGATTGAGAGAAGGGGGTCATAGCTTGTCCAACACGTTCCGGTAGAGGTTCGCGGGACGTATGGCAACTGTTGACAAATGTTTTGCCGGTCAAAATATTGTTGAAAACTGCTGCAACCACATTTTGCAAGGTGTAAGGACGGTCTTTGTTTGTCAATCGCATAACAGCGGTGCTCATGAGAGTCAGAATATGGCCGGTATGTAGGACGCGGCTATCATGACGAGAGATGAAAAGGTTGTAGTATGCACCCCGTTCGATTGCATACGCTCGCAGATAATAAAATATCACCCTAGTGACATCGGATCCCAAGTCGACATGTAGTCGGTCAGTTGCATACCAGAGTGCTTGAGTCCATATAAGTTGCGAGATGGCCTCGTCCGCCTCCCAGCGGTTGAGGAATTCCACTGGGGCATCTAGGACGTTTGGATATCTGGAGATCATCAGCCCATGATCTTACATGTTACAAAACTAGATGATGGCATTGTATCTTACCTTCGAACAAGCCCTTCCCGTGTGCAGTAGAGTATCCTGAATTTGTAGCCCCCGAAGTGAAGGTTAAAGTAGCCGTGTTCAGCTACGTAAACCTCAATTCCGGTTTCTGGGCTTTCGTTCTTCGCTTCGTCGATCTTTTGCCAGAAGATATCTTCAAAGGTGCTTTGAGAGACGGTGCCAAAAGCGTAGCAAGTAAGAGGTTCATCAGTGCCGATGAAACGAGTACAATAGATTAGCGTAACAACAGGAAGTGCTGCTGCTCGGGCTGCACTAGGACTGGTATCTGGTTCGTCGTCGGTATTGTTGGGTCCGCTGTGTGTGGGAGCATGGCCTTGCTGGAGGAGAGCTTGTAGAGCTTCGAATTGCCTCTCGAGGCCAGCTAGCCATTCTGCGGAAGGCGAATTATAGTTCTCTGCTAGGAATGTCTGCAACTCAGCAGCTTCCGAATCGCTGAGGTCAAACGCCATTGATGAGAGATCCAAGGTATTGAGAGAAGACTTGGAAGCAAAGAGTTGGATAGGATCGTCAAGAAGGACGATACTGTATTTCGCAGAGAATTGGAATGACTGAACAATTGCTTGAATGAATGCGTAGTGTTATGATATGATTTTGTAAACTTCGTGGAATAACAAGGTCCTTAGATATAGAAAGCACTCTGGACTTTGAGTCACTCGCCGTTGATTTTGGGGGAAGGAGCGTTCACTGCGGCTCGCTCCCTCATCACGAACGAACCCAGCCTCCTCAAATGAGTCAAAGTGGATGCGACAACAGAAACAAAACCAATGTCGCCAACGGGCCAGAAGACATTGAGAGAGCTACGGTTCCCCCCCTAATTGATGAATTGAATCGATTCTCACCTGAGAAATAGTATTTCACCAGGAGGGGGGAATGTTGAAAGGTAGGAAGATCAGTTCCAAGACCATCCAAAACTTTTGAGTCGATTCCAGTGCTGTGGTGCGCTACCCATCACGACAAAAATTAGCGGCAGCCCCAAACTTCAAAGCCACAGCAAGCCCCTTTCATCACTCAGAATCCAGAGGGCCCTCCAGACCGCACTATACAAAGTTCAAGACTTTAAGATATCTTTTCTAGAACCGGTATCGAAGTTCGTCTGTGTACATCCATCCTTCGTCACATTCTGTGAATTGTTCATCGTTCGGGGAGGAAATTGCACTTTCATAATCTGTAGAAGAAGCCCAGTTTCCTTCCTTCCCCAGACCCGAGCCCTACGCCACTAAGTGAGGGCATAAAGACGAATGAGATCCGATGAGGCCCAGTCTCGTGGTTCAAAGTATGGAAATGGTTGCTTGCTTTCTGCCACCGACCAGACAGGCGAGTGCTTCTCAGAATTGGCATCTGTCATCTTACTTCCTTCAAGCATCCAAGGTGGATAAACCTGCTTCTTCATCTCCCTCTTGCACTGTCTCTCTTGGCCTTCCGTTTACCCAGCTCCCACCTTCCAAGCATTCCCCATGATTGGCTTTGCACAGCACCGAAGCATTGGCAGCGTCAAACGAAGAGTGGAATTCCTTGGAGTCTCGTCCCTCCGGCGGAATAATGGCCAAGGGCTGGGCAGACCACCAAGTCGTCGTAATCGCGCATTGTGCTCCAGGTGGGATTGGAGTGGATTGTCTTGTCGCTTCCCATTCTAGTGTTTTAGGGGCGGTGGTTAAATCTGATGTGATCAACACGCGAGAAGGACGAGGACGAGGGAGGACATGAGGATGATAGAGTGGTTGCTCGCCTCGACAGTAGTGCTTTGCTCCATATTGCTCTAGCTAAGAGCGAGCATATTATTATCGTGCAGGAGATGAAGGTGTGTCCTCCGTTCCAGGTGGACTGACAACAGCCGAGAGCTACTTTACTTTGAGTTCATCTGTTACTCCCCCTCATATCAGAACTCCTCAGGAGAGTTGAGGACACGGGAGACTTGCTTCACTCGAAGTCAACAGCGAACAAATCCGACAAGATCATTACCTCCTGTCAGCAGGTCGTCCCCATATTGATTCGTTTTGATGGGTTCTGTCTAAATCTACGTTTATTGTTCCAAGTGGCGTCAGAATGGTTCTGTTGTGGCTATCTTAAATAAGAGAACATAACGGACGGGCTTGCCCAAGCACTCTATCCTAGGTTTGTCTCTCCCCTCTCACACGCTCAAAGCAGCAACAAGCCGACCGCCTTCTCCTCACCTGCCCTAATTGACCTCTTCCCCAAACGTGCAATGGGTGAGAATGGGTGGCCAAGCGACTCCGTGCTTGGAAGACGGATTTCCGAGTCTTGGTGCTAAGGTTTTCCGATTCATGGCCAAGACTGGGCAGTGCTCTTGGCAGCGTCTCGGCATGGCCTTGGCATTCCAGACAATGTTACGTGCACGGAGGGGGGCGATTAGAAAGCATCTTACCTGATGAGAGGGTGGCAACAGGGGATGTCGTTGGTCTATCCGGGCTTAACCGAGGCGCAGCTAATTTCTGCTCTGCTCTACCCGCCCTCTCTCAGAGCTAGATTCACCTCGGTCGCACCTTACGAATTAAAAAAGATGGCATCGCGCCTGCCAAGAGTTTTTAGCGGCTTGGCGGGGTGGAAACCACCTCTTGGATTCCGCTCAAGAAAACATAAGTAAAGCGAAGGGTCGCCCGTTCTCTCCCCCCTCGAAGGCATTTTTGTTGCGTACAGGAATCCATCTCTCTTTCTCATTGACTTCGAGATACCCTCCCTCGCTCACTTTGTTTGTCCTCGACTGACAGACAGACTGTTGACTTTGCAAACTAGCAAGCAAATACACCAAAGCCACTAGCTGTCGCGCGGACCTTTGCTCGACGCGTGTTGATTGGCCACGTCCCTCACCTTTACCCCAACACCACATCCCATCACCCACTGCACTATGTCTGCCCCTGCACAAGAACCGCAGCAAGAAGCTGCTGCTCCGGCTGCTACCACTACTGCTGAGGCTCCTCGCCCAGCTGTCGCCGCTGACGACAACTTGTCCTGCCAGTGGGACAAGTGCTCTGAGCGATGCCCTTCCGCCGAGGCTCTCTTTGTGAGTATATTCTGTTTTCATTGATCTATCTATTCATCATTTACGGAATTCATTATGGACAAGTTCTCACATCCTCCCAGGAACACATTTGCGAGAAGCATGTTGGTCGCAAGAGCACGAACAACCTCAATCTCACCTGTGGTTGGAACCAGTGCCGTACCACCACCGTGAAGCGTGACCACATCACCTCTCACATCCGAGTCCACGTCCCACTCAAGCCTCACAAATGTGACTTCTGTGGAAAGGCCTTCAAGCGCCCCCAAGATCTGAAGAAGCACGTCAAGGTATGCATGACTTCGGCGGCAACCCAGCCAGCAAAATCCCAATATCACCCTACTAATCACATGACAGACCCATGCCGACGACTCGGTTCTCCTTCGCTCCCCTGAACAACATGGTCACGCAGGTCAAAGCTCTGGATACAGGCAGGGTGGTAAAGGTATGTAGAGCAACATCAATGGTTGTTCCCCCAACATACCCACATCTGACGTAGGAAGTAGTGATTGCTGACCTGCAAAACCTTGCAGCTACCGCCGGAGGCTACTATGATCATCACAGTGCCCAGATGCATCCCGGCTCTGCCGCCAGTTACGGCCACCACCCCGCCCATAATGGCTACTACGCACCCCAACAGCCAACTTCCTACGGTCCAGTTTACTATCCAGTCAGCCATGGAGGTGACATCGGCCAGCATGCAGCCTACGACAACCGAAAGCGAAATTACGATGCCTTGAACGAGTTCTTTGGCGACGCCAAGCGCAGACAGATCGACCCAACTTCCTATGCCCAAGTTGGCCAGCGCCTGATGGCTCTTGCCGGACTCCCAATCCACGGTGGTGGTATCTCAGAATACATGCATGCTCCATCCATGGTTCCTGTTGATGGTCACCACGGAGGCCATGGCGGTCCAATGCCACAACACCAATACGCCTTGCCATTGCCAAATCTGAGAACCAAGAATGATTTGATGAACATTGATCAATTCCTGGAGCAGATGCAGTCGACCGTCTATGAGAACTCCAACGCCGCAGCAGCAGCTGGAATCCAACAGCCAGGTAGCCACTACACCCACTCCGGTGTCAACTTCCGCCAGAGCCATTCTCCTCCTCAAACTGCTTTGCACGGACTGGGTCACATGGGTTCTCATGTATCTTCGTCCCATGTCACTGCTCCCATGATGGCTACGCACTCCTCTCAATCAGCCTCATCTGGCACTCCAGCGTTGACGCCACCCTCAAGTTCTGTCTCATACACCTCCGGCCACTCTCCAGTCTCATCTCACGGCATGTCTCCTACTTCAAGACACAGCTCCACCTCTGCAGCCTACCCAAGCCTGCCAGCTGTCTCCATCGGATACTCGCCACACTCAACCACCGCTCCTACCTCCACTCTTGGCCCCAACTTTGATAGCGACCCTCGCCGTCGTTACTCTGGTGGGATGCTTCAACGCAGTGCTATGCCTAGATCCGAGATGATGGATACCTCAGACAACGACTCCACCCCATCGCCAAAAGAGACCACACCCACCATCCGTACCTCAGTCGTCTCCAGCAACATTGACCCTGCCCTCTCTGGTGTCACTTCTCCTAGTGCCCAGTCTGAGAGTGGCGAGTCTGCCAAGGACCGTGCCGAGGAAGCCTGGATCGAGAACATCCGTGTTGTCGAGGCTCTCCGCAAGCTCATCCAAGACAAGCTTGAGCGCCGCGAGTATGTTGATGAGGAGGACGTGTCGATGAGCGGAACCGACGGTGCTGAGGACAAGCAAGAGGAGAGGAGTTCAGAGAGCCTGTACCCTGTTCTCCGTGCCGATGATGAGTAGTTTGATGATGGATGGATGATACCTTGACCTTGTGTCTACGATGGGATGGCGTTACGGTTTTGGTTGGTGGTTCTTGTGTTTTGATGACGGACACCTCCACACGGAACATCGGGCCTTCGCTTTAGGCTTTTGAATTGCATGCATGCGAGTCTTCGTCTACTTTTATGGGTTTCGAGATGTGCTCTCGGCTGTAGCTAGCTCGTTGCTTAACTTTTTATGCCTGTACATGACTTCTTCCACAAAAAATAAGATACCGTTGGTCTTTCCTACGAACCTTCTCTCCGAATCGTGATGTGACGTAAGACTGACTACCTTACATTGTCTAATTTTCTACCTAGTAATGCCCCACCCTGTGAACGAACCAAACTGAACACCCACCTAACTAATATATTCAAATCAAGCCCTACTGAAAGTATTGTGTGTCGGCTCTCACAAAGTCAAAAACACAGGTACTTATCTCGTCCGACAGTACCATAACACTCTCCTCTTCCTAACAAAATATCCATCCATATTATCAAGCACCCTTTGAAGAAAGTAACGCGAGAGAAAAACACACCGCACTTCGCAATTAAAATTCGAAAGCGCACAGTGCAGCAAATAAATAAATGATAGCAGAGAAAGAAAGGGGGGCTAGGAATTCCGTATAGGAGTAGTTTAGTTTAGTTGAGTTGAGGTGGAAATCATCAATATGGAAGGAAATACGGAACCCACTACCACCCACCTACCCACCTACCCACCTACTTAATTAAACTATGTATCTATCCGTTTTCGATTTTTCCCCCCCTTCTTATTCTTCTTCTTATTTAATATCCTGAAGAAGTCCATGAATAAATAAAGTGGAGAATATCCTAGGATATCTATTTACTAGCACTTCTAGAATAAAAAAAGAAGAAAAAGAAAAAGAGGCTGGTGGGAAGCTGAGCATGGCAATCCGTTGCTGTCTTATCCTTAAGGAAAGACAACAAGATAAGGGTTGATCTGTAGATATTATTTCTGGAGGGAAAGGGTGGCTTGTTGTACCTTTTGTGATGTAAATGTATGCACACAGGGTACTTATTGAGCTTTAGCATCCTTTTCGAAGTTACACATATGATCCAAAGGTTGATTGACAGTCCAATGCATTTCTGATTACTCTCTGCCTCAGGGGGCCTTGAGTATTGAATTGCCATGCCATGCCATGCTTGCCTCCTAGATAATCGTATCGTACAATAACGTACATAAAGAGGCTCATACATATTCTATACAGCTCGATCCTAACGCCTTGCATGCGATGGACGCCAAAAAAACAAAGCAGAAGCAGAAGCAGAAGCAAAAAACCTCAACGCCTGTCCCCGTGTGCTCGAATTCGCAAATAATAACCGGCTGCCTTATCCATCCATCCCACCAACCCCTATCACCATTTCTCATCAACTTGTTACGTGATGTGAAGGAATTACTTCTTCTTTCCACGAGCTGTCACCTCTCCCTTTTCACCGATTCCGAGCGTCACTCTGCATTCAGGACAATACCACTTCGTCGTCCGAGGTGGGACGTCTGTCAGAGCAACACATTCAAGATGGAACCACTCCTTCTCACACTGTACCATCGTTAGCACACGTCCTGCAATACGAGATCACGGAAAGCTTACATCAGGGTTCTCACACCCAATCATAGTACCAAAGCTGACCCGATTGCAGAGACAGTATCGAGGTTCCTGTGGATCAATGACATTGCCCTCATCGTCGACTTCGACGTCGAGGACTTCTTGAACAGCACTGCCTTCCCGCCCGTCTTTCTTTTCCTTTTTGGTGCTAGCTTTCTTTCGAGTTGCTGCTTTCCTCTTGCCTACGCTGACAGAGGCCGAGCCCTCAGAGCCTGTGGTGACAACTCCTGGAGCTGGACGCTTGGCACGTTTGCTGGCTTGACGCGGTTCAGCAGGAGCCGGAGTGTTGCGAGCCGTACTGGCACGGCGGGGCCGATCAACGGCCGAAGATCCTGTCAAAGGAGCAGGCTCGACACTGGTAGCTTTGCTTCGAGAGGAGGTTGGACGTTTCAGAGGAAGCGGTTCGGGAATATTTGGAGGGGCAGCTGCTAGACCGGCTAGTGAAGTTCTTCGGGGTCTGGTGTTGGTAGCCGTCTCAGTAATCTTCTTAGCATCTTTCTTGATGACCTTCCTTGGTTCCTTAGACGGAGGTAAGATAGGCGTTGAAGATTTCTTAGGTGAAGGTACTGGAAGAGGAAGTGATAGTGGATTTGTAGGCACTTCGATGGGCGTAGGAAGGGGAGCAGCTTCGGAAGTGACTGATGCAGCGGACTCTGGTGGAAGTATAGGCGACTGTTTTGTAGCGATTGGTTGAGGAGCAGGAACCGGAGTTTCTGTCTTGTTCCTCTTAAGCAATGGTCTCGTCGGTTTTGTTTCTCCCTCTGTCGTCTTCTCGACTTCTGTGTCTGCTTCTGGTGGTGTTTCCCTCTTACGTTTCCGGGCTGGGGTTTTGCTCTTGCTAGGCGTCTTTGCATTCGACTTCTTATCGTCGTTTTGCGGCGCTTTGAAAAGACCCTTCATAACCTCGGCAAATTGAGCCATCTTGCGAGCAGACTCCTCTGCCTCTTCAACCGCTTGTTTCGCAAGTTCCTTGGCCTGGTTCTCCTTCTTTAACTTCTTGGCTTCGTTGAGCTTCATACCGCGATTGCTGAGTTGAGGGTCAGACGAGCGTAAAGCTTCAACACTGATAGCCCCTTCAGCATGAACCGTTTCTCCTCTCAATTGAGGTGGTTCGGGCTTATCATAGGGAATTCCAGCTGCCTCTGCTTCGGCCCTCGCTGCTCTGTATGCTTCAATACCACGGCCCAGTTGTTTCAGCTCGCGAGCAATCATTGTATCACTTGGGCTCCATATCGCATTCTTCTTCATCCTCTTTCTGAGTATAGCCAATTCCCAATCATTCAATTGCAACCATGGGAGACTATCATCACCTTTCACTGCTCCAGCAGGAGGTGGATTGAGCATGGCTAGGGCATTGCTTGTAGAAATACCGGCAACAGCGCTGTGAACATTCGTCCCCATCACTCCTGGGGGTCGAGGCTGTCGAGGAGGCTTCGGGGTCTTGTCTTTCTTCACAGGTTTAGAAATCTTCAACTTGATCTTGCCAGTGCCCAGATTCAGCGATACTCCAGGTGTAGCTCGTGGTGTGATGGGCTCGTTATCGTCAGAGTCACTTCGATCCGATTCGGACCCATAAGACTCATAATCAAGTTCATATGGCGCAAGAACCTCTCCCGGAACTGTGATACGTGGAGCACGATGTTTGCGGATACGGAGGGGGGCCGGCTGTTCACCTCCTAAACGTAGCATAATCTTAGGAGGTCGGGCTACAGCTGGAGATTTCGCTTTCTGTGGTACTGGACTGGGCTCTCTCGAAGGCGGGTAGTTCTCAGCCATCGCCTGGAGCTTCGCTAGGATATTCTTCGCGCGGTTGTAATGGCGATCGACATTCTCAGCCATGCGACTGGCCTCTGCATGTGCCAACGTACGGGCGCTCACAGCCTGCTCGAGATTCTGCGATATCTCCTCGCGGAGCTTCACGGGATCCGGCTTCTTGTCTGGTGCGATACTGGGCAGACTGCCATACTTTTTGGTGAGATCGTTCACGGCACTGGAGGCATCGGTATAGGTTTCGTCGAGGTTGCGGATGAGGGTAAGGGAGCGGATCATGTCGGCAGGAAGGTATTCTGTGAAGTCGAGGAAGTCGGTGACGGTAGCCTGGGCGTCAGGGTCGGTAGGTAGATCGAGTGCCTCCATACTGGCATTCAGATTCGACATCGACTGGATAGCTTCCGCGATCTTGCCCTTGTTGCGCCGGGAGCTTGGGCTGCCATTCTCGAGGGCGACGTCCATAGCTGTTGATGGAGCCATGTGGGAAGAGGAGGATTCGTGGGATTGTTCGATGATTCGAGATGGGTCGGGAAGCGACTGAGAGATCTTGATGCGACAACTCCAGATGCCGGAACCATCAAGCCACCTGCAGAAAAACACCGTGGGGTCAGCAATTGACGTTCAAGATCGAGATCGCAGCGCGAACTGTGGAGGCCTGGACGCGCGCAAATCTAGCGGTGCAGTGCAGTGCGGTGCCCAAATCCCTGCCCTGCCTGCCTTAGCGGCCCCCGTCGTCTCCAGGGCACGTGCAGGCAAGGGGAGGAAGGCGCGCGGAGGGGAGGAAGTGAAGTTGTAAATACCTTCGTGACGCATCGGCCATATTGACGTCGATAGGAGAAGTACCATGCGCGGATCA
Source organism: Cadophora sp. M221 (assembly GCA_017366145.1). Classification (NCBI taxonomy): domain Eukaryota; kingdom Fungi; phylum Ascomycota; class Leotiomycetes; order Helotiales; family Ploettnerulaceae; genus Cadophora; species Cadophora sp. M221. The sequence goes on from JAFJYG010000586.1 coordinate 12,377, forward strand.
GAGTAAGATCGCTGTGAGAGCGTCGAGTTGTGGTGGTGGTTGTGGTTGTAAGCGTGTTGTTTTGGCAATCTTAAACACACCCGACGCGCTTGCCTTGCTATTCTAGTCTTGTGATGCTGCGACAGGAAGGAGCGTTGATGCGGCTAAAGTACGTGTGGCTCGCCTAGCATGTTTGGTATCAAGGTAAGGAAAAGTGAACTCGGAGATTCTTCACAATAACGAAGGTGAACCGATCCATTCGTTCATTCTCTTATCGACTTCTTCATTCATCATCATCTATTCGTTCATTATCAGTACAACCAACCATCCAATCTACCCATCAATCATTCCCTCCCATCTTGATACTGGTATCCATCCATGGTATTGGCCCCTCAGCATAAACTCCACCCCCTTGACTAAACAGGAAGCCCAGATGTACCCTTCCACTAGCTCCCTGGAGAACATCCCAAAAGCAGCAATAGCAAAAGCAACAAAAACAAGGCCTCGTACTCCATCCACAATAATCGTCCTGATCGCATCCATCTTGCATACATACTCGCTTCCATCCACACAGCCAGCCAGCCGCTTAAGTACCTACACGTCTCCAACAACGCCAAGAGTAATTCCAGTGATCATAGCAGCGGCCACCCAGACACCAGAATAAACAACAGCTCCAGTAGCCTCAACACCCTCAATCGTGACAAATGTCTGCACGAAAGTATTGACTCCAGTAACCAGCATGAGCGTAGCTGTTCTCTTAATCATGACCTTCTGCCGGCTACTGAATCCCCAAACATTGTACCAGAAGGTCTCCCCTAACGTAGCAGTCTCGGGGTGGAAAGCAGCATATTTTGCATCCTCAGCAGTCGGTGCAGCTGTAACCGTAGGCGTGAAGATAAATGATTTTGCAGCAAGACCCAGTATAAAAGTCGTTGGGAAGATAGTTACAAGCGAGTTGGGATGAGCTGCAGCGATCGATCGAATTCCGTCGAAGTACGTGACCAGGTAGACGGGCAGGAAAGTCGTATAGGATGTGAACAGAGTGACAGCATAAATCGCCCCAGCTAGTATGGTGGTGTACGTCTGGATGGTGTAGGATGTGATGATATCCTTGTTCCGAACAGCAACTGAGTGTTTCGATGTAGAAGCCGAATGTGCCAATGACAGCGGTCGAAGAAGTCGGAATGGGATGTATGTAGTGAGAGTATCGATAACGAGGGAGAATATAACAGAACGAAGGCTGACTTCGTAGAAGCTTCCGAGTAAATAGAGCTATGGCAACGTTAGCAGGAGTTCCCCAGACGCGTACAGCCAAACTCACAGGAGGTCCATGGGACAGCAGACTCAGAGACGCGAGATCATAGCCATCGTAGTTCCCAAACCATCCCAACCCAAGTTCAAAGCTACATGAATCGGTCAGTACGTACGCGCCTGGTCTGATCTGCTTTGGAACTCACGTCCGCCATCCGACCAACACGCCGACCTGCCGCCATTGATCCAGAGTCCTTGAAACTCTCGCAAGATCGCCCGAGGTGTAGTCCGCCGCGAAGGAGTAGAGGAGTGCTGAAAGCGTGAGGCTCAGTGTGACGACGAGGGGAAATCGCAAGACTGCTGGGATCTTGGATGGGCGAATGAGAGCATCTCCTTGCACAAGCACCGCGGTCGCCTTATTGGCCCTTTTAGCTCTCGAAGTAGACATTTTGAAGCCTTTTTGACTTTCGCAAGGCGCGTGGGGGAAAATAGGTGTGCTGCAGTTGTTGATTGGAGTGGTTGCGCGAGCGCAAACCGGGGAGCTCTCACGATGTCTACACACTTACGCGAGGGGGAGCGGTGACGTCGGTCCTGACAACAAAGAGGGGCCTAGCAACGGAGGAAAAAATATTTAGAAAAATTGCACCTTCATCCTCTTTCACATGTCTCCATTCCCATACATCTCGAACAACCAGCAGCAACCGTTTAAAATCACTCCTCCTATGCGCACCAGGGAGTCAAATCTTCGACGATTAGATAGCCAATACATTACCAGCTTCCTGTTTCCACAACATTATTGCAGATCGCGGCGCGTGGCATTGGGGAGTTGGTGTCAAGGATACATTGACCAAGATCACATCTACTCGTACTCATCAACGCGTTGATACATGATAGATGTCGACTATATGACATGTCCAATTCCTCCGAAAAACTAACCCCTCCAAATGCTGTGGCGTTTTCTCGACGCTCAAGAACGACAATCAACTTTAACCTCGTGGACCAACTGCCAATCCACTGGTGCTGAATATCGAGCGGAGAAATACTTCGCCGAAGGTATACATCAAAATACTACAAAGGAAATGCTATCATTATGGATCAAAAATCGTTCGGCCTTGCGAATATGTGTTATTCCTCCATGCGACCAAAAACACCTTCCTCGTCTTCGTCGCTGCGGCCTCTGGAACGTCGGTCATACTCTTCGTCATCAGCAACACTTTCCTCGCTCTCTTCCATCTTGATATCTCCATCATGATGGATTTGGTGACGAGTGTAGCTCTCTGCTTGACGGGGTTGATTATTTGGAGTCAATGTGCTTCCCGAGAAGTTCTGGCTCAGATATCTTGCAGGAATATGAGGCACGGGAGGAGCGTCCTCGGGGAGAGTGACGGGAATGCTCCTTGGAGTCCCAGTACTGCCGAAGCTGCATGATAGAAGTTCAACGGCAGCTGCCAATCCATCGTCTTCTTGATTGCGGCTGATACCGGAAGACAATGGGCGCCTCTCCTGGCTCGGTTGACGATAGTGGCCAAACCCAGATCCACTGGGTACACTTCCGGCATGAAGATGGTTTGCAGATGGAGCAGACTGGTACGATCTCGAAAAACTGTGTCCGCTGCTGTATCTCTTGTGCCGACCAGTGTACGAGCCGGTGCTGTAGGCATTGAACATGTCTACTTGTGGTGGGGGAGTGGTATCAGCAGAGCTCGTTCCATCACGCTGTTCAGATGAACCAGACGCTGCGGGAGATGCAGAATCCTGGTCGCTTTGGAAGTCCTTAGCAGAATCTGGAGGCGTAGTGCCGTCCTGATTCATGGCCACGAGGACCGAGGCCGCTTCCAGAAGCTGGACCTGTTGATGCTTAGAAATAAGCAACTTTGAAGTCAAAGACCATTCCGGAGTGTGCTCCCATCTGCAGTCAAAAGTTAACACTATTCTTTCCAAAAATCCACGAATGCTAATCTCGATGGCTCTCGATTCATCTGACAGACAGCATTCGCGGTACCAGGTCCGGTTGGAGCACGCAGGAAAGGAAGGTGGGCACGAACAAATGCTTGGACAAGCAACTGCTGTGCTTGTATCCCTTTCCACACTTCTCGCATTTGAGGTCATTGGCCTTCTTGCCATCTTTCGTGAGGTGTTGGCCTTCACTCGCTCGGCGCATACGCGCTTGCTTGGAATCTTTCTCCTCATCGTCATCCATGTCATCGTTTTGATCGTCTTCAATTGCGCTTTCACCTCGGTCCAACTTTCCGTTGGCACTGAGCCGGAATCTGTGACCGGGCAAGCTCGCAGGTGGTGATGGTAGACTTCCAAGAGCAGCAGATCTAGCAGAGGCATTCTTCGACATTGTATTTCTGCGGCCCGAAATCGGCATACCAACTGTGGTATCTCCAGGTTCCCTGACAGCTGCTACCATTGCCGCGACATTACTGGCAGCGTTCGACGACACACTCTTCCGACGTGAGACTCTATTGTTTGTGATGAGGGACCCGGAGGATACTGAATGGGAATGATTTCGGGCATGGGATTTGGGGAGGGAACCGGAGTGTGTAGACATGGACAGGCGGTGTTGACCGAGGGGTCTGGAGGAATGCTGCTGGATTTCCTGTATGAGTCCATGATCAGCATTGGTCTATTAATATATTTTTGGGTTTGGATTGGCATGCGGGACCGGACTACCTTTGAAGACGCCATGTTTAGGGGATGAATTCTGACAAGACGGCCCTCAATCCTCGAAGCTCTGAGAAGCTACAATATGAGGGCCGAGGATTGATTCGGATACAATTTTGTTGGATGTTTCGGCGGTTTAATCGTCGAAGCTCAAGCTACCTGCATGAACACGCGAGACAGCTGCGTGGGTGATCCTGGGTATATGGGAATCGCAAATAGCAAGAAGCGCTGTAGATGTGCCGTGCTGTTTGGGAATTCGAAATGGAATTGGAAGCGAGCAAGCAAGTGCGGCGATAATTGATTGAAAGATTTCAGTTTCGCCAGCTGGAATGGAATGGACCAGGCAAGGCAGGGCAGGGAAGGGCAGCGGCGACCGGTTTGATTTGGTGGATGATGGCTGAGACGCGCGCAGCAGGCGGGGGTTTCGCAGGCCGATGTTGGGTTGGGGGGGTCAGGTTGAAGGATGCCTTGCGCCGGGAGCAGGAACGACAGGCAGGCAGGCAGGATCTCGATCAATGGCAGCGTGGTGGTGTCGTCCGTAGAGAGCAATACAAGACCGTGCAATGCAATGCGTGAAAGGAGTGTTGGTACGAAGGGTGGGTGCTGTGAGAGTGAGAGGGTGAGGGTGTGGAGTCAGAAAAATAATAATTCTAGAAAGCGCTGAAGGGTTGTGTTGTGGTGTGTTGTGTTGTGTTGGATGGCGAGCCAAACCAAAGCCAGACAGAGCCAGACCAGAGCCAGAGCGGCCGGGGCAGGGCACGCAGGGCACGCACGTCGGTCGGTTCCTTGGTACGAATGGGATGGAGGAGGGTGTGAGTGCTGGACTCGGCGGACTTTCGCTCTCTGTCTGGGCTGGGGGAAGGACAGGACAGTCGATGTAGGTGCGGATGTGGATGTGGATCTGGATCTGGATGTGATGGGCTGCGATGTGCTGTGATAGGGCACCACTTTATTTAGTGAGCATCAGCCGCGGATTCTGGCCTTTCAGTCGTTTGGGACGAGGTATATGGACAGAAATACGGTAGGTAGCTGGTTACCTCTGTAAGTAAGGTAGGTAAGGGAGGAGAGTTGGAGGTGGAGGTGGAGGTGCCAAATGGACACGAAGATAATAGATAGATACGGAGTAGGTAGAGAAAGGCTTTACAAATAAAATAAAATTCAAAGTTGTCCGCTGTCGCCGTCCTCTCCTGCCAGTCCCGTCTGCAGGAACAAAGCCTATCACACCGGACTTTGTTTGGGGGAAGAGAGAGCGTGAGGGGGCAGGGCAAATCTTATGTCAGCACTCAACCTCACTCACTCACTCACCTGGTCACCCTCAGAACGAAGGATGGGATTGAATAGAGGGCAGGCAGTTGGAACTCCTGATATTGGGTCATTTGCCTCATCATCTACATGTAAATTATCTACCAGAACTTTACAACCTACCTTCCAATGCAATCCGAGTCAACCACCTTCAACCATGCTCTATTGGGAGTGTCTTCATTATTATTGTTTGAATAAGACCTAATGTTCTATTTCTCCTGCGCTACGCAGAGCAAGGAACGCCATGTCTGCTCCACGTCGCACACCACCTGCACTCACTCACACCTTCAGCCAGTACTCCACGGCCAGGAGGCAGGCAATACGGTTCGTAGGTAAGGACAGCGATCTTGACTAACCGCATGAAGGCCTCCTCGTGATTGTCTAGCTCGTGGACTCGATCAGCCAATAATCCGTGTCACAGGACACCCCTCCGAGCTGCCCTACGTCGTCCTTTAGGCACTGCACGTTGGCCTGCTGCTGGATGAATAGGGGAGAGAGTATTGGCCCATTCATCATTGGTATCTCAGTTGAGGGGGCGAGGGGGGCAACTTGAATTGCAACATATTGGTGAGAACGAGAAGATAGATGCCCTGCCGCATGACTGGAGAATCGGGGTGAAGGCGCTTCTTTCTTATGGCGGCGAGACCGTAAGCTGAACTTGATGAAATATGGCGACGATACCTATGTGAATTCGATGGGGGGGTCCAAGAAGCGCCATCTGCCGCCCTCCTCCGTCCTAGAGGAGTAGATGTCGCAATCGCTGGTGGGCTTCAGCAAGGGCTCAGGTGGATCGCATACAGTGGCACGCAGGGGCGCTTGATAGCGATTTCGATATTCTTCTATGCCCTGCCTGCTTCACTTATCGCTGCAAAGATGGGGCAGATAGACACCCCCTTCTCACTGCTTTGGGCTCTCTGCAGCTGGATGGTGCCAATAATCAATTAATTCTGATTGTCCCGGCTCTACAGCTGACATGGCATACATCGCCGTCACCCGCCGCAAGGTACGAGGAGACTTTCATTTGATCGTGTCCTGTCGTCCCCCCTCTATCGTGGCCGTTCCTGGGAGGTCATCGACGCCCATACGGACAGACAGACGCATGTTAGTTCCAGGCCTTCTCTCCAGAAGGATCATCGCTGCTTATTTTCCTGATCAACACTGCTACCACATAAGCTCATGGGCATTCGATTCGCCCATGCTGGCCAAGATCAAAATTGGAGACAAGTTCTGCCCTTCGATCCCACCAAAGAGCTTTGTCCTGGATATGATGATCCATGCCCTTCTGAGTGCTTCCCACAGCGGCTGCAACATGAAGCGGGGGGAGGGGGCTGGCGTTGATTGGAAACTACGGAAACCACCTCCTCAATGTGGAAAATTATGCCCAGCATTTCGCGGCAAGAGATCCCCAAAGAAGGGCGAGGAGAATATCGATAAGGAAAGACGCCTGCAACAACACTTGAATTGGTTCTACCTTCAGCCGTCTAGAAATTGTGAAATCTCCGAATCTCCAGCCTCTTTCTTGCATTGATGCTTGAACGGAGCCATTGACCGACTACTACCTACCAATGGCTGCTTGCACGCCCCCAGAATTCAAGCTGGATATTATCCATGCCCTACCCAGGTAGATGTTACCCAGATGTCATGATGCCTTAACCCTGGATTTGGCTTTTCGAGAGGGACTTTTATTGATTGACAACATATCCGAGGTGCGCCTCTGATGCCATCCCAGCTTTCTCTGCATGAGGCACAGCGAACAAGGGAAAGCCAAAGTCAAAATCTATTCAATGCTCGCGATGCCGATCACGAGAGGATTTGTTCAATAGGATACCCGTGCGTCTGGGGAACACTAAATGGGGATCACACAAAGTCGCCCATCATGTGTTCTAGGCCCCATAACCCCGGAGCAAGTTTTCCAATTGAGTAGTTGGAGTGCGTCGCTTTACACTTCTTCTGTAACTGTTCAACCAGGTTCTCCAATTTTATGTGTCGATGGTTTCCCGAAACACACCCTTTTCTGTTCTCGACGACAGGACATGGGCGGGCGGCCATCGTGACCTGCATGCCGAGACGTGGGCAGGGGGAATGCCTGAGACATTGCACTATGATTTTAATCCCTCGCGCGGGGCGCCGCCTTACCCCAGCTGAACCACAGTTTGAATATTCTTGGTTACCGAACATCGAACGAAAGGAGTTGATAAGGGAGGAACTGAGTACAACACAGGATCTACCTGAGCTGGGAAATATTTTGGATTCGGATCCGATCGAGCAGAATAATCCAATGTCCCCCAGAAACCGCACAGTACCTAGGTATGACAAGCAAGTCCAAGAGACTGGTTCGGAACAGCACATACCCAAGGACTACACCAACGAAATACACCAAACCCTCGGTACCAAAGGACCTCCCATTCACGTAAAACATGTCATCTAACAAGGAAATCACAAGATCCGACGACCGAAAAAACCCAACGTAATACTAACCCCGCCCCAAAGAGAAGAGACGAGCGAACCCATCTTTCTTGTGGCTGTGTAACTACACAGTCAGCTGCATCCCCAAGCGCGTCGTCTCGAAAGACCGCCGACAAAAAAAAAGTTATGTACGAAATCGTGGAGCGCGTGGCTTGGTCAGAAGGATGGGCCCGCCGTCTCTCCTACCATAAGAATTATTTCTCCACCATGACGTCTGAGAAGATCGCATGAAAGCTAATCTGTACTTCACAGTACGGGACCGGGAGACCCGGAATATTCTTCCATTTGTGAGAGATGGCGTTTTATTATGGGACATCTGTATCTGACTTGGGAGTTATTAATGGGAAGAACAGTTGGAGCCTCCGAGTAGATGGAGAATCTGGGTTGAAGAGTTGACGGAAGGAGAAGTATATCCCGGGATATGTCAACACTTCTAAGTATTGAATGAACTAACCATGCAATGGCTCTGGGACCGATCTCCAGAACGAGGAGGAATGCGTGAAGACAGTTTGTTGCACTGAAAATCCAGCCATCAGCTCACTAATCTCCCCGCTTTTCTAGCAAACTCTCGAGTCTCGGACGATGTCTCGTACACTTCGTATCCATGATGTCTCTCCCAAACTGACGCGGCCTCACTTGAAAGTCTTCAAATCGCCAGACCGTTTTGACGTGACGTCTGCATACATTCCTTAGCCGAGGCCTACTGTACCTGAGTGGGCAACAGTTCTCCTCTCTCATAATATTTCACATCATACGCACCTCAAAAGTCGTCAAGTCCAAGAAGTCTCTAAAAAAAAAATGTCTCCCGATGGTAACCCCGCCGAGATCGGCAATCCCGCGAAGCCGCAAAGAGGGGTCCTTTCCTCGGAATCACTCCAGCCTGGCTGGTAGGGCTCGGAGAAGTCTGAGCAGAACATTCTCTTCCAACAAGACAAGGACTAAACCGAGTATCCAGCCTGAGAAAAACAAAAAGACGTGTCCTACCCATAGGTAGGCAGGCTACCTGCAGAATTTTACCAGCCAAGAAGCATCACAGCGAATGAGGCAATTTTTCCTGTAGGAAGAAGCAAATCAAAGGCGGGCGTATTTTTTATCTAATCGGCGCGGGCCTTGAGGTGTGGAGTGGGGTGATCAGTGACCTCAGGGTGCGGTGCAGTGCGGCTGGGCAAGAGGGAAAATGCACTTCGAGCTCTACCTACAGAGGAAGCCTTTTTCTTTAAAACACCCAGCCTTGTTTCTCGATTTGAAGGTATATTCCATTTCGTCTACATTCACATCGATATTGATACACTCCATACCTATTTCTCTACATATATCACCAGAGATACATCTACTGTACATAGTATACAACACTCAAACAGAGCATCCTCAACAGCAATCATGAGTGAAGTCTACAGAAAAGTCGGGAGAGGAGGAGCTGGCAATTACTACAGCAAGCAGGACATTGTCGATGCCACCAAGAACGTAAGTCTTCTCTCCATTCTAAAAGATCAAGATATCAATCTTCTTTCGTTCATTCCCCCATTCCCTCTTCTATATACCTCTCTCCGTTTTTGATACACACTCACTAACACCACCTCCCAGACCGGCGACATCGAATCCCAAACCCCCTCCACCACAACCAACACCAGCACCGCAACCCAGGCCTCCCCGGCCCCCGAATACCTACACACCGGCCGCGGCGGCGCCGGCAACTGGGTGCAGCCCTCGGAGTTGAAATCGCACGGCCTAACGCAACAATCCGAGGACATGCACTCGACAGCTACAACACGACCCGCTGAGGCGCCCGCGCAGCGCGTGATGGGCAGTTCGAAACCGACGTATCGCGGGGGCAGGGGCGGGGCGGGGAATTACTTTGATGATGGGGAGGAGAAGAGGAGGGTTGAGGAGGAGGAGAGGAGGGAAAGGGAGAAAGAGAGAGAAGTCCAGGGGAGGGTGGAGGAGGATGTTGAGAGGGGGTTGAGGAGGCCTGAGAGGGCTTATGGTGGGAATTAGGTTGAGGGGTGAGGTAGTAGATGTGGAGGAGAGTCGGAATGGGTTGTATATATTTGGGATCGGACTGAGATTGACGGATTTGCATTGTATATTAGGTTGGGGTTCTAACAAAAGGGGAACGGGGTTATTTTTAGTAGTCATTTTGTATATGTTGCATGTATTTATAACCACATGCCTTCCAATACTAACAAATTCTTTGGCAGCTTAACTGAATTTCTTGATTGTCAGGCATTTCTTCGTTACTACTCCTCAATCTCCTTTCAGAGAATAGTTGGCAAGCTGCGCACTCTTTATCTGGACATGAGCCAAAACAGAGGACTTCGTCTGAAAATACTTAAGACTAATTAAAATACAAATCTATTACTCTGCCTATAAGTAGGTAGGGTTCTATGTAAAATATGCTCTAATTCCAACAACACAAGAATGCCGCTCTAAACTCCAGCCATGCATCGCTGAACAACTCACTAACAAAACAAAATCCCAACAGCCATGTTATGTATCCAACCTCATCCGTCTAGTAATCCAAGACCTCATACTTTCCTCGACTCACCCCTCTCCAAATCCACATCCTGCTCTCTATCTTTCTTCGCAATCCTCTCAACATCAACATCCGTATCATCACCCCTCTTCTCCCTTCTATCATCACCTAACTCCTCACTATCCTCTTGATCTTCCTCCCTCTCATGATTTCGTTGTCCACCACCCCTCATCTGCTCCAAGAACGCCGCCGCCTCAGCCGCGTATTTACACTTCAACCGAATGCCCATCCCGTACTTGTAGAACAGGAACGGGAAAGGCACGCACGCCAATGCGAGGAAAGCAGGGATCGTAGACGCCCAGTGGATGCCGAGGTTTTGATACATGTCTGTTTTTGAAGTGATGTCAGCTTAAGTCTTGAAGTAAGATGGGGTAGAGGGGGTAGAGGGGGTAGAGTTTGGACTTAAGGATAAGCGAGAATGGGAAGCGAGAAGGCAGGCAGGCTTACAAGTAGTAAACAAAGGAAACGCCGCACCGAACAGCGATCGCAGAACCGAGTTGGCTGCCAACACGGAAGCGGCGTAGATGACATACGAATCGATCAGGTAGTTCATGATACTCAGGAACACGAGCACCATCCCGAACCCGAAGGGTGCAGTCCCGATGATCGACACGCTCCAGTGGATGCTGGGGTAGTTCGTCCACGCGAACCAGAAGAGTCCGATGGGGAGGGCGATGCTGCCGATGAGGGCGGGTGGGAGTCGTGCTTCGGGCGGTGCGTTGCCGTTGTGCTTCGCTGCGACTTTGACGTACCGCTTGTTGTCGAAGATCGAGTAGCAGACGGCGGCTATCATACCCACAGCCACGCCTACGAAACTCAATCCGCCTATCCCGGCACTCCATCCGCGCTGCTGCTGATACACGATTGGAAAGGCGCCGAACATCATGTACAGCGTGCCGTAGATGATAGCCATGTATATACTGAGTAGCAAGACGATGGGTTCGCGGAAGAGCAGGATCCACGGTCTGCTGAGTGCGGTCTTGAATTCCTGCCCGATGGTCTTCGTGCCGTGGTTGATCTCCGTAGCGGACTTGTAGACCTTGCCTGTCATCTTCGATAGCTTAGCTGCGCGTCGTCGGAGGATCACTGGCGTGTAGGTTTCCGGGATTGTGAGGGTTCCAATTATCCAGAGCGCGCCGGTGAAGATTGCCATTAGTCCCTCGACCCATCTCCATCCTTTTGTTTCTCCCAGGAAGCCGCCCACGATAGGTCCTAAGATATGTTAGCTTTACCATCTGTATGTCTTGGAAGATGGGGTTGTGGTTTACCAATTACAGGACCGAGGAATGGTGCAGCGGCAAAGATACTCATCGCCATCCCACGCTCAGAAGCAGGGAACATATCCGCAATAACACCGCCTGCATTCGTCAAAGGGGATGATCCAAAAGCGCCAGCAAAGAATCGCAAGATAATGAGGGTCTCGATGTTTTGCGCGGCAGCTGCGCCGGCGTTGAAAGCTGTGAGCATAGCATAGGTGCCGAAGAAGAGGACCTGTCGTCCGTATAACTCGGAGAGGGGAGCCCATAGAAGAGGACCGATAGCGAAACCGAGGACGAAGAGAGAGATTCCGAGCGTGGCTACTTCGGTGCTGACGTGGAAAGTTGAGAGGATCTCTCGGATACCACCGCTGTAAGCTGAGGATACAAATGCGACTGCCAATGTTGCCTGTAATTGAGAAAGTCAATACCAACTTCGAAAGATCAGGGTGAAACTACTCAAAGTATACAAACTTATTTGTATACTTTAATGATTCAAAACATATAATCGGGGGGAAACTTACAACCGCTACAAGTAAAGTGATCATCCATTTCTTCCACCGAGGGAAGAGCATAGGGTTTCGCCTATCATTTTCGATATACTCGACCACATACGGATCTTCTTCTGTCCCCGAGCCCTTGTAAGGCCAGTTCAACACCTCTGGCGTTACATGCGTCTGATCAAACACAAGTTCCCAATGCGCAGCCTTTTCCTGAGTCGATTTCTTCTGAGCCTCAACATCTAGTTCTGGGGCGGCCTCGGTAGCCGTTCGTGATGACGCAGATGAAGAAGGTGGATGCGCCATAATTCAAGCCAAGAAAATCGACCGATAAGAGAGTCAATGGAAGACGAGGTATGAAGGAGAGTAAAGAAGGAAAACCACAATGAAAAAAGAGATCCCCAAAAAGAAGAGTTTCCAAGAGGCAATCCTTCTCCTCAAGTACTTAAAACGAGATGGAGCATTTCAAAGCAGAGATTTTTTCCTGAATACGACGACTCTCTCTAGATAGGGATGGGACACCATTTCATAACTTTCGTCAAGGAAGAAGCCCTCCCGGATATAATCCCCAGCTCCCCTGTCCGCACATCCACAGTCCCATCTTTCTGGAAGAACTCTCTTCACGACCCAACGGTTTGTGAACGGCACAACTCTGCATAATTCTGCATAATATGTACAACCTAGACATAATTCGGGGGATGGGAATGCCGATCAGCGCGCGCGAGATCTGGGCTTTGGGCAGGGCAGGGGCGTTTGGAGCCTCAATCTAAACTTTGATGTGCCGTCATCCCGGGATGGTGACAATCCACATTTTTTTAAGCTGAACTATAGGATCTTGGAGCAGTATTGTCAGAATCGAAACTTAACTTAAAAAGCACTTAACCTCGCGTTTGACAACCCGTTCGTTTGGCCAATTGAGTTCAAGAGTTGAAGCAGTTTTTGTAAGAAATGACTTGTGAAGGAGAGGGGAATACGCCGCTGACGAATGTGAAGCAATAGGGCCGGTTGCTGAAGCCAGCCCCGTATTAGTTGATGTTCATAACTTCTGGATTTGGCTATGCACACGGAGTTCCGGATGAGGAGGAGTTAAGCATTAAACCCCGCTCGTTGCATATGTAGACTTGCACAACCAATGACGACTACGAGTTCGGAACTTCATTCTACAGGGAACTAGGAACTCCGTGGCAAGTTAACGATACAGAAGATGGCTCTTCAAGTGGCTTACAAAACCACAAATAGTGTCAAGAGGGCTTTGATATTCGAGAGAAGTTGACATAAATATCTACTAAGCGGCCATTTACTTCTTACTTCACCCATGTCAACCATCATTTACCAACGGTTTTCTTCGGCTGTGTTCTCTCTGTTCCTTTGGCTGTTAGATGCTGACAATTGCCGGTGCTGCCGAAGTACGAGTCTATTGCAAGCCATATTGACTGGCGACTACCTATTCTTTCCAAGAAATTCTTAAATGCAACAAAAGATATTTCGGGACAGCATCAATAAAGTTTCCTGTATCAAACGAAATCCAAAGTGGCAGGCGAGCACCAAGTGTTGAAGAAAAAGAAAGTGTAAAACAGCGATAGCGCCCTGCCTGCTCTCACGATTAAGCCAGCGCAACAAAACACCGCAAAATGCTCAAAGTTTCAACAGCTGATCATTGATCCGGGATATTAAAGAAAACCACCTGCACCGTTATATCATCTCTGATGTTTCTGCTGAACGGACTGCCATAAGCAAGTCGGCCCGCCAACATCTCATGATGGTTCCCACCCAGAGAATTGCGCACTAGGTGCACAGCCACATTTTCATCTTGGACTGTAGTCCTCCCCTCGACGAATTCCTCTTTGCACTCGGAGCTCGAGAAGTTATACGGCTTGTATTTCGACTCTGTTTTCCCGTCTTTCCTCAAACTCGCAGGCGTGTCTAGCCACTTTGCTACCAGATCAACAGCTTGCTGGCTTGACACGTTATCCCACAGCCCATCCGTGGCCATGATCAGGAACGAAGGTTTTCCAGGGTCGATCTTTGTGCTCGTCACGACCGGCTCGGCGGTGAGGTATGGCGGAGTTAGGACGTTGAATCTTGGAGTCAAGATCGAGGGCCCCCCGAACTTCTTCTTCAAATCCTTCTGCAAGTCAACAGGCCACTTCCACCGACTGTCTCCGAAGGCTCGAGAGACCATAATCCCGAGTACTCGTCCCTTGGCGATGATCTCTTCTTCGCCTGGGTGCTCTTTTTTGAGTCGCGCTATTTCTTCTGCGTTGTCGCCTGTTTGGTCGACTGATAATGGTATGGCTTCCCATGTTCCGTCGGCATTTTTCTGTCCCAGAACTGCTCTCGAGTCTCCGGTGCACGCCACGTGTAGTTTGTATGTCGTAGGATCATAAATCGACAGCAAGGCACATGAGCCTGCAAAAGCAGGTGCCATGTTCGCCAATTTATCTTGAAGTGACCCATTGCCTTGAGAGGCGTCCACAGCAGTCTTCAGAATCGAATCATCAAGTTTGACGAATGCCCCCTTGATCACATCGCCAACTTTGTCATCAGATACACCATCTGGATCTGATCCAGACTTGACCTGGCTCAATCCATGCCTTACGAAAGGCAGTAGTTGTTTCTGCAGAAGATCTGCTGCTTGCCATCCAGCGTGGCCGTCGAGAACTCCCCATGCCATCCACTTGCTCCCCTCCTTCCAAGGCGATGGAAAAGTACCGTGGATGTAATGGTCCTCGCATGGGGAGTTGGAGGCTACCTGAGTACCGTCATATCTGTTGACACCACCAATTTTGGGCTGAAATGAATAGCCTTGTTGCGATATGATGCGAGTTATTTCTTCTCTGGAAGGACCTCGATTCGCTAACAATTGCTCGGCTACTCCAAAACTTTAGTATGTATATTCTAAATGAGTCAAGGCCAGAAAACACAAGTGAGGATTCAATCCCATATCCCAGATTGCGGATGATTTCAGAGCGAAAGAGAACATACCTGGTGTATCGTCCAGATGTGGAGGTGTTTCATTGCGGCCAGTTGTGAAGTACCAAAACCCAGGCACACTGACTACACCAGCACCAGCAATATATTTCGCTGCTCTGGCGACATTCGATCCAGAAGGTCCTGCTTTCGTTGAATAGAAGCTTCTGGTCGGTGGTTGCAAGATGGTCACACGACCCACACGCACGTGAGCCATGCGTCGTGACAGCCTTGCTGACATTGTCCGATCGAGTGTATAACTGGAATTGGAGAAATCTCTCTAAGTTTTTGGGTATCAAACACAAGCGTTCCTCGATTGCGGAAGGCGGATATTGCTTTGGATAATGTGAATAATGTGAAGTTGACGTTGTTAGATATAGGCAGAGTCTCACCTGCGCACAGATATCACCTGGGCATATGATCACTTGGGCGTAACGTTCTCTGGGGCGTAAATATCAAATGGAGGCCGGTAACCAGGGCGTAATGAGCTGTGAAATGAGACCCAATGTTGTGTGGCTGGAGAACGCAAGGATAATGAGAAAAGTGGGGCTATGGAAGTCTTTATGAAAAGTGAAGGAGTTCTCAAGCAACTGAGAAGACTGTCATAGACAAAACGTTGGCATTGCAAAGATTCACCAATGCTCGTTGGGAATCTTAGAAGTAAAGGTTGGACATGAAGACTCAATTACAGTATTTTAGAATCTGTGCATTTAATGAGAAGGCATTTGCGTTTCTACATGGCTATGCTACTTCGTCTTCTTTCTCTTTTTGTCTGGCTTGATGAGCTGCGTACGTTTCTTCAACGCACTATGCGCGTGCTTGTTCACGACAACTTTTGCTGGTTTGGATGGCTTTTCCGTCGGAGGAGCTGGGGCCTTGGAAGGTTTGGTGGTAGGGACATATTCAACTACCTCTTCCTCGTCCTCAAACCCACCCCATTCAAGATCCTCTTCAGGCGCTTCGACCTCTGGCTCGTCCTCACGACCTACCATCTCAGAATCCTCAGTATCTGCTGGTACAGGAAATCCCATGACATCCCGGACGAGATGACCGCGCTCGTCTCGAAGGAACTTGGCGTCCATGTCGGCCGTTGGGCTCAAGTCTCGAACGAACCCTGCAAGAAAGAAACCCATCGTACCATGCTCGTCATCTTTGTTTGCTCTAATGCAACTCTCTGCTAACTCATCATTTCCACCGCAAGCCTCTTGAGATCCTCGAACAGGCCACTCCTTCATACCTCTGATCTGCTCTTCGCGCTTCAGGATACGCCAGCCAGCCTGCTTCGCAACTGGGCTCGCCAGTGCTTTCCGAACGACGTTCTCATTTTCCTCGGCGTGGATTGAACATGTTGAGTATGTGATCTTTCGAGCAGCTGGGAATTTGAATGCATGAAGAAGGAGCTCCAGTTGGAACTTGGAGAGTGCTTCTAGGCGATTCTTTAACTCATCCTCGGAACTAATGGCCGTGACTTCTCCATCATCATCTACCATGACATCCAATGAAGCGTCGTGGTCTTCACGTTTCCGCTTTCTTGTATCGGCAGCTGTCTCGGGTGCCTTCGCATTTGAGACTTTTGCGGATTTCTTGGGAGGTCTCGATCCATGTTTTGGAGCTGCTTGTTTGAGAACAGGTAGGTGGAGTTCTGGCATATCATCTCGTCCGATGATTCCACTTCCAGAACAACTCGGGTCCAATAAAAGAGCTCCCACCTTCTTGAATGCAGTGGATTTTGGGTCAGATTTCAGAAAATCATGACCAGGGTGAAGTTTGGTGAACGTGTTTGATCCTGCCAGGTTGACCATCTTCTCCAGAGTCTCGGCTCTTCCTTTATTCTTCTCAAATGCATGGATTATCTGTGAGCTCTGGTCGGGCTCGGAGGTGTGTTCCGTAAGAATCGAAGCAATGTGCGTAGTTTTGTTTCCTGGCGCAGAACAAGTGTCTATAATGTTGCCATCCTGAGGAAGAGGGTCCAACATATAAGCTGGGAAGCATGAAGCCTTGTCCTGAAATATAATATTCCCAGCTTTATATGCCCCACTCTTAGATAGATCCACGCTTTGCGAAATGGCCACCAGGTTCGGTATATTCCCATCAATGAACAATCGTTTGGCGCCTCGCTTTCGTACAGCCGCAATTGATGTGGCACGCTCCAGTCCAGCAAAAGTCGTCTCCAGTTGGTCCTCGAGTGATGTCTTCAGTGTGTTGATTCGAACCCACCGAGGATATGGCGTATCCGACGTATCTGATCCATTTTCCAATCCTTCCTCAATGAACGCCTTGAAGGCCTCAACAGAGCTGATCTTCCTCCGAACTCGCGCTTTCACAAACTCGGCCTGAAGTCTCCCCTTATGCCTTTCCACACTGGTCCTCAGCCCATGGGTCGCAGGCAGGGCAATACCTCGTTTTGCTAGTAGGAGGTCGTGGACAAGAAGAATTGAGAGGATTGGTGTCAACTAGAGTCCAAGATCAGTAGAGCTCCATGAGCTTCGTGGAGGAGGTTTACCTTGTGTTCAAGACGTAGTATTTCTGCATTCTCCACAACCTCTTTCAGAACCGAACTCCATTTGCATGATTCGATTGCAAGCGCATAGATTTGCGCGGGTTGGGACTTCAAATCCTTCTTGCTAAATATCCTCGACTTCAAGCTTCCACCTGCGTTAGTAGGAGCTGTCAGAAGGTCAGCGGCCTCGTAGTAGAGAGACATAGCACCACCGGGATCCTAATTCAGGGGGAAAATGTGATTGGAGATGTTGAAACCCCTCCCAATGCTTCCCCGACGCAGCTCTTCGTTTGTTCCAGGTGCGGAACAGTTTGGAGGTTCAATCGAGGTGGGGATAATTTTCCTGAACTTTTGTTGATAGGGAAAGTCTTGGTCGAGTTCTTGGGAAGGTTTGCCGAGAGCGCTAGTGCTCTGATCTGGGGTAAACATCCCAAATTATTTCTCGAGCTCTTCGAGTAGTTTATTTTCTCTTCTACAAAGTAAATTTTTAGTCCTCGATACAACGTCAGAACTTCAAAGTCGCGAAATGTTGGTCTTCCAATGTTATCAAATTCATGAAGCCGTATGGCCATTCGAGGGTGTTTTCCGGACACCCACCAATAGCAATTATCCAGATGACCAGAGCCTTGTCTGCATGGTCTGAAGCAGAGATGCGACCAAATCATCGCCCACTTAGGATTCTCATGCATATCGCTGAGTAAGATGGCTTCCATGCGGCGTTAAGTAGTATCTTCAAGGTATATAAACGCATTTGATCTGGTAGATTCATACATCGAGATCCTCTAGCACCTTTACTCAACCATCACCATGTCTTCAACTCCGACAGATTCGCCCGAAACTATCTACGGTGCTTGCAACTGTGGAAGGATTGTTGTTTCTCTACCTCGCACATCACTACCAAGCAGTGTTACACTATGCCATTGCTCAAATTGCCGGGCATCAAGCGGTTCATTGTCAGTATTTACTCCTCCCCCAAAAGCTCTTCTGCTCACTAATAGTCACAGGTTTGCAGTTAACATGGTCACCTCCACAGAAGACGTCAAAATCGAAGGAACTCCCAAGATCCACGTGGATGTTGCTGCATCTGGCAATAGTGTAAATCGTCACTTTTGCGGCGATTGTGGCTCGTAGGTTCACCAATTGGCTTGTGACTTGCATGAGCTAATCAGGAGCAGTGCAATCATGTCTGTGGTAACAGTACGCCCAGAGAAGAGCATCCTCAAAGGCGGGTTATTCGTCAAGTCTGGTGTAAATATTCCAGCTCCTGGCAGAGAGCAATTTTGGAGACGATCAGAGAGGTGGGAAGTTGCACATCCTGGTCTTATGCCGATTGATTGAAGAGCCTAGCTAGATTACATAGGCACAGGAATCTATCTTGTTGTGTCCTCAAAATAAGCTATAGATCTCAGCCCTTCATGGGATGCCTTGTGTATGTCTTTCAGGATCTGGTTGGAAGTCCAAGCCCAAGAAATTGTTCCTGCAAGAACCCCACCACTGCATCTCCTCCTTCCAAGGCATTGAGACCTGGAGGAATTGCAACAGTCTTGAGACCCGGAATCAACCCCTTTGCCAGTTTGATAACCTCGGTTTGCTGTACGGCACTCCATTGACTTGAGCAGACCTGCAGCCTGACTTCAGCTGTTGTTGGCATTGACTGCTGAATAGGGGCAAACTCACAAGGACTTGTGGCACAACAACAAGAGACTCCAACAATGTTTTGACCTCAAAGATACCTACAGGTACTTGGTCAGTCTCAAAGTAAGATAGGGACTTTTCAACTTACTATTTGTGTTGGCAACGTGTACTAAGTTGTATTGTACTTGGAGATCCTGAGGTTCAGTTTAGTTTCCATAAAATCCTCGTATCAATCTCTACTCACATTGATGAGGATAGCAACTAGTTCTTTGGCTCTTTGTGGGGTGTTGTTCACAGAAACAATGTAGATTGGTTCTACTTGAGTCGGCATTGTGAAATCTGGTTACACGATAATGAAGCTGGTCTGATTGATTTGGATTTGTGACTCCTATCATTAAGTACTTTCTCTTTCTGCTAAGAGACACAAACGCCGCTTTGGCAACAGTTTGAAGGCTTACATGCACCTGGGCCTTGCTATCACCGAGCCTGGGCTAACTCGGTTTAACTTTAAAGATAACTTTGGTTGGTTCTTTAAGTCTTGAAAGGCTTACGAGAGATCAAGCGGACTTAATGCAAGAATCTATCAGAGGATGCATTGCGCTGAACTTTCCAACAGATACAGATGAAATGTAAAACGCACTAATGCCGAAGTATAGTATCTACTCAAAACGGGGCTATCGAGCGCTCAGAACACCTCAGTGGCTCCGCTAAAATGCTGACAGGCACTTAAAAACCGAAAAGGCTGGACGTAATCAGAATCTCGGACTTGATTGCTATTTGACACATCAGCCCATAAGCTGTCTGATATCCTCTGGAGGCCAGCGGACTTGAGCAAAACTCAAGCACCGCTTGATACTCTGCAAGAACTTCCTCGTAACTTCATCTCCCATGACATGTCCCTTGTCACTCTCATGCAGCTTCTCTCGGGCACTGCGCTCGTGAATACCAACCATAGTAACTCCGATGGGCCACGCTGCTTTGCCGATACTCAGTCGCAAGTAACCATCATTCGCATCCACATAACGACATTCTTGGGCTGCTTTGACGATTTCAACAATAGGCTCAAGAACGCCTTCATCAACGTCGCCTTTCTCGAATTTGCGGAACAGCTAATGGGAGTCAGCTTGAATTGTGTAAAAGTAGCATATGAAACTTACTGGCGTCATGTTCTCCTTGCTCTGTACCATAGCATTATATGCCGCCTTGCTAGCAAACGTGTCTCTCTTCTCCTGCTCTAAAGCCGTTTCCCACTCCTTCAAAATCATAGTGAAGTATGAAGCCAGCTGCCTGAACAGGTACTTCCTCTCGGCCTCTCCCTTTGGTACGGTATCGACCTTCATATCCTTCTCCTCCACCAGCTCCAAAGATGTTGGAATAGGTCCAGTTGTCATGACAATGCCCAACTTCCTAAACCTCCGTAATCTCTGCCTGTGACTTTCGCCGAACAGCGTGATAGGCTGGCCCATCTCCCTCAACTTCTCAATCAGTTCCTCGTCTTTAATATCGCCTGGATCGACCTCCTCACTGGTCTCCGCAACCAGCTCTGGCAAGCCCAACCTCTTCCTCCTCGCCCGCTCCTCTTCTGCCTCTTGCTCTTCCCTCCGCCGCCTAGACTCCTCTGCCAGTTTCCTCCGCTTCTCTTCCCGTGCTAGTTTCGCATCGGCTTCATCTTCTTCCCTTTTCCGCTTCTGCTTCTGCTTGGCTTCCTTCTCTGTTTCGAGAGCTCGTTGTTCGGCGAGGTATTTCTGGCGTCGCTCTTCCTCCACATCCGCGCGCTTCATGTATTTCTTGGATGGCTCCGCTGAGGAAGACTTTGGCTTGGATCCAGTGATCGCCTGGTTCATGAGAGCGGCGAAATCCATCACTGGGGTTGTTGTGGAAAGAAGCGTTGTGGTGGTTTGTGGCAGTCTTTGGTGGTGTAGGTTTGTGTTGCTACCTATGTGCTTCGGGATTCCGTTAGTGCACAAGGTAGTGCGCCTTGAGGTATATCAGAAGAAGGACAGAGATCGGATATCAGTAAAGCTTCACTACAGTTCGTGATTCACTGTCTCAAGCGACCTTGTGGTCTGCGAAATTTAGATCGGTTGCTGTTGAAGATGAAGAATGCGCCTGGACCAAAGACAAAAGTCTTGGCAAGTTTGCATCTCCAAGTTGACTTGAAAACATCAAAAGATAACATTTGCGCCGGAGCTTCCAACACAACCACAACAACCCAGAATGCTCATCTGAAACTCCAATCACCATCTCAATACATATTACATTGTCATGGCTTCTCCTCCAGCAAAAACAGACCGCCAGACGACAACACCGTTCCATCTGAAGCTCTTCTACAAGAATGGTTCCTTTAACAGGCAAGTTCAGCCTCGTCTTCGAATTTGGATTTAGCTGACAGTTCGATTACAGACTTGATGAATTCTCAATGAACTCAGAACTTCCTCCTCACGTCCAGATTTACACTTGGCCATCATGTACCCTCCGCGAACTCTCACACCTACTCACATCCGCACTTCCCTCTCTCCTCCCAGATCCAGCTATAGGTACGCGACTCTCGTACCGGCTCATCTTTCCCGACACACGCACTCCAGGCCCAGCTTCTGGACCGGGACGATATATGACCAAGGACCTGGGCAGTGTGGTTATTGGCGAAGGCGGACCAGGTATTCTACCGGATGAGGAAGAGGCAGTGATTGTGAGGGGCGGACAAATGGCAGGGCCACTTGGAGGAGAGCCAGAGAAGACATTACAAGACGCGAGATTCGTGATTGGGGACTACATCTGCTGTGCCATTATACCACCCCCAGACAACGGAGGTGTTGCACCCCCTCCTTCAGGGCCTTCGCGGAGTGGCTTCGGTCCTGGTAGAGGTGATTATGGAGGACGAGGGGGAGGTATGGGACCTAGAGAGAATGGATTTGGGGCTGGTTTTAGGGGAAGAGGCGGTCCTAGAGGGGGTGGGAACTTTGGACAAGGCTTTGTCCCTAATGGGGAGTGGCGTAGGGGAGAGCAAGTACCTGATGGGCCTGGAGGAGGGGGTAGAGG
>JAFJYG010000587.1:0-34399 GCA_017366145.1 Cadophora sp. M221
CATCAGATCTCCCCAGCCCAGTCCCGCCCAAAATACTCCAACGATCCCTCCACGATCCCAAACCTCCTCGTGGCAGAATCGCCGGCCAAACCTACACATATGGCGACGCTTTCTGCGGTGGCGGCGGCTCCTCTCGCGGTGCAACGATGGCTGGCCTCCGTCTCAAATGGGGATTCGACTTCAACAAACACGCCTGTCTCACCTGGCGTGCAAACTTCCCCTCCTCCCAATGTCACCAAATGGCCGCTCACGAATTCGTCGACCAGGCCCAACGAGCCGCTGACAACGGACAATCCGACATTACGAAGGTCGACGTGCTGCACTTATCTCCGCCGTGCCAGTTCTTCTCGCCGGCTCACACGGTCGAGGGTGTGGATGACGAGATGAATGTTGCGAGTTTGTTTGCGGTGCAGATGGTTATTGACGTGTCGAGGCCCAGAATCGTGACGCTTGAGCAGACTTTTGGTATTGCGTGTCCGAGGTTTAGGTTTTATTTCAATGCTTTGATTCAGATGTTTACGACGCATGACTTCTCGGTCAGATGGGCGATTGTGCCATTGGCTCAGTGGGCAAGTCATCTTTCGTTGTTCCTTTTAATCCTGGTGGAAGGCTTGTAACTGACCTGAACTAGGGATTGCCACAACGACGAATGAGATTGATTGTTATTGCTTCATGGTAAGCATACATTATCCTGTCTCTCATATCAAAGTCAAGCTGACAAGCCATAGCCCCGGTGAACCTCTCCCCAAGATGCCTCTTCCAACCCATTCTGCAACTGGTTCCGGGCCCTCAGCTAGCCTCCTTCCACTCGTTTCTGCCAACAATACCCTGAAGTCCATCCCATTGGGAGCAGCAGACCATGACATCGAGTCCGTCATGTGGGTTCCGGATAGGTACATGCCACCGTGGGATGGATCCAAGATCCTGCCTCGTGCCATGACGACCTCGGGCGGCCAGAACTACCATCCATCTGGTATGAGAGATCTGACGTTGAGGGAGTATGCGTGCTTGCAGGGCTTCCCGACTGGACATGTATTCAGAGGCAACTATGTGAAGAAGCAAATTGGGAACGCAGTGCCGCCAGTTGTGGCGAAGGTTCTCTTTGGGAGCATCAAGGCAGATCTGGAGAAGGTTGATGGGGTCGAGGGGCCAGAGCTGATTGAGTGAGGTGGTGGATGAAAATTGGATGGCGAATTCTGGTTTCCTTTGGGTCGATGGGTTTGGTTCTGGTTGATGCATCGAGGAAGGTGTGGCATCTTGAAGATTGAACAAGACTGGATGAAGACAAGACAGATAGACTTCACGATCTCAAAGAAATAAGAATGATATGTATAATGATTGGTCAAAGAATGGTATATTTGAGACTATGATATACTTCAGAACAATGCTGAAGACTATGAGAGGCCTTGGACAAGACAAGGAGACTTCCACTTGGGAGCTGCGAGGCATTATTGGCAGATCCGGTACAATGAAGTCAATTTGGTGGATGGACGATATATAGACTACCTGTAATTGAAAAGTCAGTGAAACGTCTTGAAACCTCTGCTGAAGAAAAGGATAACTTGTTTGTGTGTAGCTCAGTGATCTTGGTTAGAAATGTTCATGACTCCGAAGAGTTCACTATTTTCAGTGCGTTTTTTTTAATCATTGCTCGGAGGTGCAACCGGAAGTTGTGAAGAAAGAAACAGTTCCGCTTACCGTATGCCCACGAATCAGCCTCCTCCAACTGTGCCTGTATTTTAAGCTTCGAATTTGGGTGTAGCAGACTTTCTGCGAAGGAGAGGTGGTCAAGTCGTGTGGGGGAATCCCAAGTTCTTCGTCGAATTAGCCAACTGCTCCCCAAAAACAAGACAGATAGTGTTGTGGATTTGTAGAGAAGGTTCAGTATATGTAAGAATGAATCTCATCCTTCCGGGTGCTATAGTACCCCGGCGAGGGCCCAACACATCGGAGTCGATCGCAAATTATATCATCATGGAATAGAGAGTTTGAGAAGGAGAGCGTAGCTGTACTTACGATTGAATATCAATTATTGGTTGAACAAAGGGGTTGCGGGTGCGATATATTGCAAACAATAGACAGCGCGCAGGTTATGGGAAGCAGGAGGTGGTAGAATGTATGAGGTTGATGGAGATGAAGAGGTCCAAGATGTTCTCGCGGTTTTGAAGTTCTCAAGCTTGACTTTTTGGCGCTAAGGCGGCTGTCCGAGCTAACGCATACATGCCTCAGGCGCGAACTAAAAATTTAGGGCTCGCTTGCCACACCCACCCAAGGCCTTTTCTGAATTCGTCTTCCGAATCAGCGACAACTTCAATCCAAATCGACACCCACGACAACATCGCCCAGTACGTTCTTTCGATATTCTCCCGCACTCCAGATCTTCAACTAACACGCGCCATTCAGAATCATCAAAATGGGAGACGCTGAGATCAAGGCATCGTCATGGAGACTGGTGGAGGTCGGCCGAGTTGTTCTCATTGCTGAGGGACCTGCGGAGGGAAAGTTGGCTACTATCGTCGAGATCATCGACCACAAGCGTGTATGTGGCCCTGCTGGGAACTAGGGAGATGTGGGAGGTGAAAGCGCAAGGACTGATTGAAATTGCAGGCTCTTATCGACGGACCATCTACAGACACCAAGACCGCCGTACCACGCCAATCGATCGCCCTTGCCAAAGTTATCCTCACTCCCCTCGTCCTCGAGAAGCTCCCTAGAGCTGCCCGAACTGGTGTTGTCAAGGCGGAATGGGAGAAGGCCGGAATTGAGGCAAAGTGGCAAGAGAGTGCCTGGGCCAAGAAGCGCAGCCAGAAGGAACGCAGAAAGGCTCTTACGGATTTCGAGAGATTCAAGGTCATGAGATTGAGAAAGCAACAGCGATTCGAGGTCCGAAAGTCGTTGGCAAAGGTTAAGGCTGCGGCTTAGAGGGTTCTGCTGGTTAGGGGTTGCGATCATGACTGCATTGGGTTGCTGGATTCCTTTGCTTCTCGGGAAGCTTTGTATCCTACGTCAAATTTGACAGGCGTCTGAGCATATGGACTTCAAAAATACAATGAAGTACTTTCCAAGGAATAATTTGCTATGATAATTTGGTATGGCTGGGGTGCTTCTGTAACGAGTTACGTGCTCAACTTGCAATGAAATTGAACGTGAATTTGAGCCCTGAACTTCAACATTGCCATACAAAAATTATGGCGAATCGCTGGGAATTCAATAAGACAGAGTGGATTGACTTTCCTCACTGTTTTGTTGCCATCAACACCTCTCCAGATACCATTCCGGTGACCTAAGTCTTAGCGAATTTCGCAACCCTAAAAGCTTCTCCATCTGGACAAACAACAAGACTCGAACAACCACCTCCCTTTCACCCTCCATACTCCAGGTCAGTCTACTCCAATCCTACGAATTTGGACAGAAGCAGGTGTTCCTATCCATTTCTGTGACTTCATAAGCTCTGCGGGGTGAAAGCGCACAAGTGAAAATTCGAAAATCAACCTCGACAGCTTCATTTTGCTAACGGCCCTCTCCACAACAGACATACCACTCACGATGTCGAACCCACGCATTGAAGAGCTCCCAGATGATGAGCCCGTCTCCAAGAACGTCACCGCAGAGGATGAAGGATCCGACAGCTCTGACTCTGAGGGAGAGGCTGCTGAGGCTGGCATCCCCGCAGAGGGCCAAATCGTCCACTCTCGCAACGAGAAGAAGGCGCGCAAGTCAATCCTGAAGCTCGGCCTTGTCAAGGTCCCAGGCATCACCCGTGTTACCCTGAGAAGACCAAAGAATGTGAGTACTTCAAGAGTACTTCCAAGCTCCCGTTTCATTCAATGGGTTGTGATGGCTTTGGAGACTGGCTACACCGCGATTGGACTACAATGCCGTGGAATACTCTCCTGCGGAATAGGAATGTTCTCTTGGGACCCTGCGCTAATATCTATGCCTACTACAGATCCTCTTCGTCATCAACCAACCTGAGGTCTACAAGTCTCCTTCATCCAACACCTATATGTAAGCTATTCCTCGGCACATCCTACAAGCCTCCAACTAACACCATATCAAGCGTCTTCGGTGAGGCCAAGATCGAGGACTTGAACTCCCAAGCCCAAGCATCTGCTGCCCAACAGCTCGCTGCCGCTGAGTCCCATGACCACGCTGGACACGACCACTCTGGCCACGATCACTCCCACGACCACGGCAAGGGCAAGGCTATTGATACCAGCGAGGACAAGAAAGATGATGATGAGGATGACGGAGAGGAGGTTGATGCTTCCGGACTCGAGGACAAGGATATCGAATTGGTCATGACCCAAGCCAGCGTCTCACGAAACAAGGCTGTCAAGGCATTGAAGGAGAACGACAATGATATAGTCAACTCTATTATGGCTCTAAGCATATAGGGTGATTAGTTAGCTTGTCATGGTGGTCTTGCTTCTGGACTGAACCTGGCTAGTTGGAGGTTTGATGGAAAATGCATACCTTGCATCTACATCCGGAAACATGTATTCTGAAAAGCATTTGTGGCTTCTAATCCCACATTATCAGAAATTCGCACATATGCTTTCCAACTTTGACATCCTTTGTTGATATTTCTTTTAGCTGTCTGTGCTGGAAGAGCTCTGCAAAGGTACCTATGATAAGACCATACTATGGTACACAAGGACTGGTGATTTCTGAGAAAACAAAACATGATATCTTGTAGTTTAGTGAAAAGGCAACTTAAATGGTAGTTTCACGCCGAGCACCACATATTTTTTAATCTTTACATCACTTAACTTTCCTCATATGCAATGCGGAGACCACAGTCGTGGCCCAAGAGATCTCGGAATGTTTGGGTGTATTCAATCACGTGATTGAAGAATTAGCTCTTTGCCGAAGCTCTCCAGCTTTTGACGACGCTTCAACGCAACTCTCTAATCCTCAATCCTCCCAATCACATCAAAATGGCAGCCGGAGTAAGTTCAATCCCTCAATCGATTCCGAATACACCTGCAAAGCTTCTGCCACGCTCACGAGACGTGTCCCAATTGACAACCGCCTCCGAGACGTGCCGAACCTCGCACCTCGTCTGGACATCCAGCTAACACTACCCTCACAGCGAAGTGCAGCACTCAAGCTCGACTGGGCGAAAGTCACCCAATCCCTTGGTCTTCGTGGCCAAACCGCCGCCTCCCTCCAGGCCTTCAAGAAGCGCAACGAGGATGCCCGTCGCCGCGTTCAGCTCCTTTCCGAGCAGCCATCTAAGGTTGACTTCGCACACTACAAGTCCATCCTGAAGAACCAAGCCGTGGTCGACGAGATCGAAAAGCACTTCAGCACATTCAAGCCCGCGAGCTACGATGTTGGCAGACAGATCAAGGCCATTGAGGCTTTCGAGGCACAGGCTGTGAAGAACGCCGAGGAGACCAAGGGGCGCGTGGATTTGGAGTTGAAGGATTTGGCTGCGACGTTGAAGAATATCGAGGAGGCGAGACCATTCGAGGATCTCACTGTGGTATGTATCACTGCGTTGATGGGATGGAATTCATGGCATGGGACTGATTCGCTGCGTGCTTTTAGGACGAAGTCGCTGCTGCTCGGCCAGATATCGATGAGAAGACCTCCCAACTCGTTTCCAGGGGCCGCTGGTCTGTACCAGGCTACAAGGTACGTTTGAGCATCGAAAACCTATACTCTCTCTTCTACCAGATTACTAACTTCTTCGCAGGAGAAATTCGGCGACCTCTCGGTGCTGTAGACGCCTCCTTCGCATCCTTTCCTATGTCCCCTGTACTAGTGTAAATAGTTGGCCGATAGAAGAGCAAACTCAATTGGTATTCTCAGTCTACAAGGCCTGTTTAATTAGTACAACTACCGCCACTCTTGATCACTAGGTTGCGATGCACAGTACGTGAACAATGAGAGAACTCTCCCCGGTGGCCATTTTGGACTGGAAGCTATCACATATTTTCCCTTTTTAGTGTCGAAGTCATCATTGGTAAGTCCTTGGTTAGTAGCCAGTGGCTGGTCTTCGTCGGATTGAAGAGGAGTCTTTCATGCGTCAATTTGCATTGTCATTCCAAGCATGCAAATTCCACGGTCCAAAAGCTCGCGCCCATGACAATCTCAGTCTCTTCATATCAATGTATTCCATCAAGTGCACATTTTACGCGTCCATAAACTTTCTCTCAAAATCCTCATCCGACATCGGAACCAAACCTCCATTCTCATCCCTCCCATCCTACCACCCCAATCACTGCTCTTCCACTCAAGCCTCAACCTCACTCTCAAGCAACCACCTAAGCCCTTCAATCATATCCCTCTCCGACTTTACGGCCCTCTCCAAAAATGGCGCCTTCAGCCAAAAAGTATGGGGCCACCCAACTACAACATCCAGCTTAACATCCACACCCTTACACCTCAACGCCTCCGCATAACATGCCCCATCAGAGTAATACAGATCATTCGTGGAGACCTGAATCCAATGTCTCGGCATTCCCGTCAAATCCTCCACTTCTAGCGGCATAGGCTCCTTCGTCCTATTCTGGCTATTAACAGCCGCGTTACTAAGGAGCGAAGTATGAAAAGCCTCCGACATAGACGTATGGCACTCCTTGAACTTAGGTGGAAGATTCACCCCATCTTCAGTAGCATCGCAGGTCACCGGTCCTCTCAACAACACCCCATGAATCCGCATATGGCCTCGCGATGTCTTGAAACGCTGCGAAACTTGTGCAGCGAGTTGCCCTCCCGACGAACTCCCCATCAAGATCAGCCGGCTGGCTTTTCTATTCGTGGTGATGGCACGGAAAGCTGCTATCGCATCGGCGAGAGATGTGGATGCTGTGACCTCGGGCATGAGTCTGTAATCGACTGAGTAGACTGTACATTGCAACTCCTTGCATACTCGATGACAGGTCAGATCTTCACTGTCTAGATCCCCTACGTATAGACCGCCTCCGTGGTAGTAGATCACAATCGGCACACCGTCGTCGCTCTCCTCCTCTCCCTCTCGTCCAGTTTCCTCATCTCCGGGGATTGTGGGAGATATAACTGGTTCTGGTGGTCCGGAAGGAGGGGAAGCTGGTTTGTAACTTCTGATTGGGATATACACAGGATCGCCTGAGGAGCCTGGGCTGGTTTCGATCCCGGTATCGTGAATCTTGATGCCTTCTGTGAGATGTTTGTCTCGGCCAGAAAGTAACTCCGCGTTTAGCTTTCGGCAGTTGGATGCGTAAAGCTGTTGGCGCTCGCTGGAGGATGTGAGGACTGGAGCTGGAGTGAGAAGATTTGCGCTTTTCTCGTGATCGAGCCAGGCAGGATCGAGTGGTGGTGGAGTGTACAGGATTAGGGTAGGATCCATTTCGAATTCCATTATTAATGCTAGGATGTAGGATGTGGGCTGTGTAATATGGTATGACTTTTCAAGTGATAGGTATTTAAGCTGTTGTACAACCTACTTACAAGTCACACTCGGGAATATATCGAAGGTTTCTTTTCCTGTACTATGTTATATGTCTTCAGTAAGTACACGTTACATTTCTTTCTTTCTTCGGAGGTAAAGCCGGTATGGGTGCAATCAAAAATATTATTTATGGACACCTCTCGAAAACAGGAGAAACTCCATTGGAGTAAAAAAGGCATTTCAAAGTAATCTGAGTTAAAACATACCTTAATTGACTAGACTTGGCGGCTATCGAATTATTCCGGGTTCAGCCAGAGGGAGAAGTTGTCTGTTTGCCAAGTATCCCAACTCTAGCTTTGGTGGCTCTGTACAGCGTTGGCACCATGAAATATGAGAGTTATTCAAATCTAATACGCTATCCAGAAGATATGATGGATGGTAGACTTTGGGATGTCGATTTCGAGTGAAGCTTTCCTGGGCCCAAGAGATGCAAGATAAGTCAGTTTTCTGCGGTCTCTATTTAGCCGAGAGTCGTCCACTCGGAATTCGGCAATGTCTAAACATATCTGACATAATTGCCAACTTTTCGACTTTGTCTTCCATTTATTTGTTTTATACTTTGCCGGGTTTTTTTTTTCACGTTTAAGAGAGGTGTTTAAGATTTTTCTAGAGGCTGTATTTGACTGAGACAGCCAAAGACTGGGTAATTATAGATGTAAACTTTTTGTAGGACGAATACTCTCCTTCCCCAAGCTACGAATACAGAATGATCGTAAAAGGAAGCTTCTGGGATATCCAACCTCAGTTTAGAATAAACTCAACTCCAGCCACCTTAGAAGCAGTCTGCATCTCCGTGTGGAAAATCTCCTTCACCTCCTCCCATTCCATAGGATCAACACAAACCCAAGTCAGGGTCTTCAGTTTCTACGGACGACCATTCTCAGGATTAAGATTAACCAGCAACTGTCGCAGGACCTTAAGTAGACTGATGACATCCCAGGTTACTCCATAGTTCCTGAGGCCCGGGTTGTCTATCAGGATTAAATGCTCAAGAGTACGCGGCAGGGCGTCCATTAAACACACGCCATCCCCCTCCTCCTGCCCCATTAGCATATTGAAAGGCATTTCCAAGATATGCAACGAACTGAATGTCTTCAAGCCCAGCGCTCCTTGCAATTTAACTCCCCGCGCCCTCCAATCACTAGTGTAGCCGTGCTCGGGAGTAATTCGCAACTCTTGTAAGGTATTTTGGTAGCTGCCTAGAGACGTTCGGACGGTATCGCAGGCTATGCCCTCGCGTACGTAAAGCCGGTCGCAGTTCAGCCAGAATGTCCATTTTAGCTTTTGGAGTTTAGGGGCGTGATGAAGAAGAGGCCTAAGATTTCCTTCGCGGGTTATTGTCACGTCCTAGATGCAGAAGCCTAAATTTAGTTACGGATCTCTACTATATGGGAGGGGAATTGATTGCCTGATAAGATGACAGGCAGCTCAAAACAATGAAAACAACCCGAGAAAAGAAAGGACTTCTCAAGAAGCTAACTCACCAAAGAAATCAGGTCGCTCTGCAAAGGCCTGTAGAACGGATGAAGGAGCGGGTAAAAGTCCATCGCGGACTCAATCATATCAACAGCAAGGCTTCGAAGAGAAGATATTCGCCAGACTCGGATGAAATCTACTAATTCCAAGTTCGTAGCATTGCTGCTATCGTGAATGTGGACTTTGGAGCGGAGATCGAGGTGTGTAAGCCGCTGGAACAGCCTCTGTGTGTCACCCCCAAATGCTATGAAGTGGAAATCCCAACAATCGACTATGCGACGTCTGCTCCACGTATATCCTTGGAGTGGGAGTGAGGTGAGATAAGGTAATATGAGGAGGAGGAGGTGTACAAAGGCATCCCTATGAAGACTAATTAGCAAGCAACTCTTGAGGAAATATCGTCATCGAACTATATGATATCTAACTTACAATCCCCCATTCTCCATCCTCTGACTCCAAATCTGTCTCAATTCCAAATGCGGCCGGTTGGGACCAACACATAGAATCGTGGCCGCCAGACGTGCCACACACAACCTGGCAAAAGCAACCTCCTTCTCCTCAGCAACATTCCCCAAATAATTCTTAGGACCCCATAGTTCCAGCTGATAAGAGCTCAATTCCAGTGACGTAACCGTCTCCGCTAAATCCTACCTCTCCATTACCGTCCTCATGAACAGCAGGATCCCATGCCACTCTCCTTATCTCGACTCCTTGACTAGTCGGATTTCCTTGTACAGTTGGTGTTCAAGGTGGGCGCGGAAGCGCTTCTTTACCATAGATAGCAAGTTTAGGTCTGCTTCTGCGTCGAGGAAGACCTGTTCCAGGAGTTCTGCGGGAAGGGAACTGAATCGGTCGCGGTTTGAGATTTGAATTTGCATATTGAAAGGGGTAATTCTGAGGGCGAAGATTGTTGATCATAGGATGGCCCAGATGTAGTAGAGTATACCGATTTTGAGCAATGTGAGAATTTGCCTAAAGTAATATCGAGTGTATCAGGACTAAGATCTAGAGTCGTCGCGTCGCTAGTAATAGGAATAGTAAATTGACTATGGAAGAAATAGGATCTCATAGGTGAAACCTTCTACTTGTGGCTTCTCTGGTATAAAGGCAGGTCCTCTCTCTACAAAGAGCTTAAAGAGACAGATAGAAAAGTTTAAGTAACATACGACTCCGCAGTTCTTACGGGACATAAAGAAATTTAGGGTCTCTTAAACAATACTATTGTTTCTTACCTGCCGCTATTTGTCCCACTCGCTATTCTCTTACTCGTTATTCTCTTACTCGTTATTCTCTTACTCGTTATTCTCTTACTCGTTATTCTCTTACTCGTTATTCTCTTACTCGTTATTCTTAACCTTTTGTCTTTTTCCTTCACTTGGGTATTCTTTTAAACCAATCTTTCAAACCAACTACTTGAATGCTAGCTTCGATAACGCCTTGGTGAGAAATTCGCCTCGCTCTTCTTGTTCTCCTTTATTGGAATATGTTCTAATTGATTTCTTATTATTTAGATTGATAAGTACACTACCAATTTGGCTAATCTCCGGCACTCATACCGCCAATGTCAACCTATTTTGAGACGAGAGTTCTATTGTATATTTACGCAGGTCGTGACTACTCCGGTCTCTCAAGCCATCTTCGCTCTTATATTCCCAAAGTCAACATGACAAGCTTCCGCTGGACATATGACCAGCTATCTAAAGCTATCCCCAAACTCACTGCTCACTCATCATCACCTACAAGAGCGGCTGACCTCAATCCCATCATCAAAGGACTTCTCACGATCTGTCCCAATTCCTCCATCTGCGATATAGGAGGCCATTCTGTTCTGCTCTCATTCACCGACGATATTGTGGCAAAAGTGCCCCTCAAGCCTGGCGGTGAGCACGTCCGCCATGAGCAATCCATCTTCGACTTGCTCGACCAAACGCCATGCCCATATATTGTTCAAACCTTCTTTCGCTGCCCCAATATTATCTTCATGGAACGCCTCAACGATGGAACTCTTCAAGATCGCATGAGAATGATCAATACGTCGCACCAGATTCTTCAGTGGATGCAACAACTCTCGGGTGCAGCTGCTTGGATAGAATCACAAGGACGTGTTCACGGCGATATCAACCCACGCAATATTCTTCTCAAGAAGGATGAGCTCAAGCTAGGTGAATTTGATCATTCCCTTAAGATCAATGACCCTCTAGACGTTGGTTACGAGCCCTACGTCAGAGGTTGTAAGAAGGGAGAAGAGGGTGGCAATTTCGGCATCGCTGGACCACGCACAGAACAATTTTCACTAGGATCGATCTTCTGGTATATGACCAGAGGCACGAAGCTTTACTATGATATAAAAGGGCGAGAAAAGGTGAATCGTCTGATTGATCAGCAATTCCTAGCTACTGAACCCCAAGATCCGATCGATTATATTATTAGCGATTATTAGCTAGGGAAATTTGAGTCAATCGCGGAGGTCTCTAAGCACGCCCACGAAGTTGCAAAGTTTGATACAAGCGAGGAGGCGTTTGGTGAAACTTATTGGGCAAGGAAAGAGGAATGTGAGTGTTGATTCCACCATGTTTCCTATCCCTCCCGGCAATAGGTAACAACTGTGAATCGTGGTGAGACCTATTACACAGTGCAAAGCTCTGGTTGCATTCCGTGTAATTTTCAAGTCTAAGGAGCTATTCAAAGCTGTTGAAGAGAGCTCTACATATGAGACTTTCATTGTGGGCTAGTCCCGTATTAGCTAGCGTCGAATACTCCTTTTCACTCCCTACGTCCTGCAACCCCATTTTTTGCCCGTCCTCCGTATTCACGTATTGGTCACGTGAATTTCATTATTCACACAGTGAGCAATACTATAAGCTTCTCCAAACTCTGTGACGTGGATATTATGTAGTTGAGACAGCAATACCAAATTTGAAAAGCGATAATTCAACTAACAATATATGAACATAGTGAATTGATGCATGACAACTGTGGCTGCTCTCATGTTGTGGATGAGCATTGACTTCGGCAAGGTGTCATGGTTTTCACTGATTGAGAACAACTTGCCTAGAAAGATAGGTTGATAGCAGAATAGACCCTTTCTTGATGTATTCACATTGATCAGGGCGTAGGCAGCCACGAGGTTCGCAAGGCTATCCTGCAACTGTGTCTGCGAATTCACAGCATCATTTTGCCTTTTGTGTGTCCTTTGCGGCCTTCAAGTTCAATACTGGAGTCCCAACAGGCCCGGAATGAATGTTTGACAGAGTAGCTGGCTTCTTGTGAGGAGGGAGACGGTTGGGAGGACTACGATCTTCGTTGGAGTCGTCGATAATAATGCTGTGCCCAACCTTGAGACCCTGCCCAGACTCCTTTCTCTTGCCACCCATGTTCTATTGACAGTCAGTATACTGTGTTTCCTTAGACAGAGGATATAGGAGCATACTAACAAGATCAGTTTCGAGACTAAGAGCTTAGTTGTGAATAACAGTGGAGAAAGCAACAGCGGAAGCTTGGAGGGGAAGCAGTTGCACATATAATTGCAGGATGTGTCTGCTTTCATTGTTTAGTAGCCTAGAAGATCTGTCACAAGGTTGAATTAAGTCTCTCGATAAAGATGTGGGTGCACAGTAGAGGTAGTCAAGCGGTGTTTGCTTCTTGCTTGGGGGAAAGAATCCGATGTGTCAAGCAAGATCATGCACCGGAGGACTGACGTGGAGAAGATCCACGAGGTTTCTAATTTTGGAGGATGAAGAAATAGAAGGAAGCTGCTGACCGGCGCACGAATTGAATTTTTTGACAGTCTGTCGCTCATGCCAATAGTAGTAATTTGAGGACGATCGCCCACAAATGAAACCGCCGTGCAAAGCTGTCGCGGTGTTGGTGCTTGGTTATTGTAGCGACGGGACTAAGAAAGTGGCGAGCTTAAGTGTGCGGAGTTTGATTTCAGTCGTGGTCAAGTGAATCCGTATCTTGAAAGGTGAGTGATTAAATGGTTTTGTCGTGGTAGATCTGGGCGTTTCCCCCCTACTTTGTTTGTTCTCGCTTAATAGTTCAGAACCTTTCCAGGCTATCGGGTGCCAAAAAAAAAGTGGCCGATTGAGGCACGTGCAGAGCACCAAATTCGACTTGTTCAACTCACCACTCCTCGAAGCACAACGCTTTTAGAGTAAAATCCTCTTTGCAAGTGCTTTGAAAATAGCAAATAAAGATTTGTGTTAAATAAGATTACATCATCTTCTCGGAAGTTGCGATAAAAAGTGCGCATTCGTCGCAAAGTCGTATCTCGCCAAAATCGGCCACTTTTTTGACACCCGATAGCCAGGGAAGCTTTTGCTCAATACTCACTTGGATACGCAAAAGGCCGTAAATAGTATGGGTGGCATAAAGTAAGTTGATTAATTGCTACTTAATAACTTTTCCACGGCCCATTTCACGGAAAGATTCCTCAAATCGCTGTAGTGCTGCCCAACACCTACGAAAAGTACTGGGACATTGGTGGCATGCACCATGCTGACCAAAGTACCCACCATGTCACCTACAGTATCACATTTGGAGATAATGAAGCCATCGAGCGACCGCCCGCTACTGAATGCTGCGTTGAAGTTCCTCGCTTGCGCTACAGAGTCTGTTCCTACCAATGCCTGCATACTGTTAGCTGGAATCGCATGGAGCAGAGGGAGCTACTCACTTCTCCAACCATGAGAATTTTATCAGGCTGAGCGAATTTGGCGAACTTCTCTAGTGAAGACATGAGACGCTTTAGAGTGTCAGCAAGTTTGAAGGCCAGACGACTGAAGAACTTACCTGGTCATTGTGACGGCGACCAGCGGTATCAATCAAGACAACATCGAATCCTTCCTGACCAGCAAAAGTCACTGCATCCTTGGCAACATTTGCTGCATCCTTTCCGTATCCCTTTTGGTACAGCTCGACCTCCCCTCCCTCTCGAGACGTGAGTTCCTTCAAATTCCGCACATGAACAGCCAATTGTTCCACTGCACCAGATCTGAAGGTATCGCACGCCACAACCAATACTTTGTACTTGTTTTGTAAAAGGAAGAAGCAGATCTTGGAAAGATTAGTAGATTTCCCGACGCCATTGACACCAACAATCGACATGACATATGGACGCCGTTTCTGTAAGGATAGTGCAGAAGGCGCTGTGACTGCATCGATTTCTCGGAGCAGATCAAGAGACGAGGTTGGAGTCAGGATCTTCCGCAATGAAGACTCCATGGCTGTTTGGATCTTCGCTTGCACGCCTATTCTATGTTAGAAGAGTTTCGTCTTGCCGCCACAGGAATACAGACTTTCAAAGTTGCCAGTCTTCACTCCAATCAATTCCCTTTCTACACCTTCGCAAAGTCGTATGGCAGCTTCTCGCGCAACATTCTTCCTCAATAGATGATCTTCCATTCCCTTGATAGCTTTATCCAAGTCCTCTTTCGTCAAAGTCTTGCCTCCCACAACATTTCTGAAAAGTCCTCCAATCGCACTCAAGCTTGATCCTACTATTCCAGTGACTGGGGCTGCGGTGTCTGCTTTCTTGGCGTCTGCTGAGGCCAAAATTGAGTTGACTTGGTCATCTAGATCCTTCAGGACGAACTGTCCTTTGCCAGTCTTGGATCCCCACGTTGTCTGATCTACTTCCTCCATAGCTCCTGGTCTTTCCTTGCCCTCGTCCTCGCCTGATGTTGCCCCATTTGCTGGAGCAGAGTAATCGAGCGGCGTATCGCTGTCTTCGTCCGCCAGTCCGTCTGCGTCCCATTTTCTTCCTTTCTTTGGAGCAGCAGATTTGCCACCTTTGCTCTTCTTCAAGAAAGACTCGTCTCCTGATGATGCGTACGCGCTTGGGGTGTTCGCTGCTTTTCGCGCCCTTCGGGATCCTTTGCCTCCTGGTCCTGCCTTTCCGGTAAGTATATGGCTTGCAGGTGTACTTGGTCGCGAGGTATCGGGAGTCGCAACGGGTGTGGAGTCGTTCGAAGTGAGATCCTTATAGTTATTCTTCGAATGTCCTAGATCCAAATCAGCTTTGTACCTCTGTCAGTCATAGTTTCCTACCTCTTGAAAGTAGTCCAGGCAAGGGCGGAGGCTCGTCGTCGAACTGCTGAGACACTTGAGTCGGTGCTTCTTTCACAAATACGGAGGAGGATTCTGCCCCTCTTGTGTCTTGGTTCAAAGCCGTCTTTTCAAGCTTCTGTATCTGCTGGTCGAAATATTCGTCGAAATGACATTCCACAAGAGTGGTATGTGGCTTTTTCAATTGATCGCCATATAGATCCACGAATATGGTCTTGATATTGTCCACAAGCTTGTCGATCCATGATAGGTGAAGAAGTGATCGATAGACAGCCTGCAAGAACAGTCAGTGGCCATTTGTTCTCCTGAGCCCCTCCGCGCTCGACGTACCACGAAGATCAAGTTAAGCTCCTTCACCGTGGTCCATTTCAAGGTATGCTGTTCATATTTGTATGGAGGGTTATTGGCTGCTGAGATATCGTCTGCGATGCCCGCTCCTGGGAGTGTGCGCTCTTCGATGAAGACATTGGTGATGAGGCTATTAATGATTGAGGGACTGGTTGGCGCATAGGATTTCGACCATAGAACGACACCAGAAGTTGTAAGGATTTCGAAAGAGTCCAGCATTTTGGAAAATCTGGAGTAGATGTTGTTGCTAATTGTCACAACCAGCACTGAGGTGACCTTTGAAGTGTCGCAAAGCCCCAGGCTTGCTTGGGATGAGGCGATAAGGCTGGACATAGGTCTTGGCACCCACTAACTTATCAAGACTGCTGCTTATGTAAGCTAGATCGTGCTCGGCAGGCAATTGAATCACAATATTATTAACATTGCTGGAGAATTTGGAATATGGGAGGCATCCAGTTCCGCGCAGCACCTCTTTTTCTATGAAATCTCGATAGTGAAGAAATGCTGGCTTTGAAATTTGAGTGACCGAGCTAAAACTTAGGTTCATTCACAGAACCAGGTTATCATTCCTGGCCTCCCTCCAAACTAACACCGCTACTTCCAGTAGTCTATTAACAGTTTCTGCATGATCTATAAATTAACTTCTCATAATCCTTGACAACCGCACTTCTTATTTCTTCCTATCGATTATCACACACTTCACAAACCTTCCTTCCCTATCTTCAATCATTACACGCTTTTGATTGAGTTGTCACATCTCACTTTCGATTGCTCTCAATACAGGTACGAATTACGAATTCTATTTCATCATCATCAATTATGAGCAGAAAGTAATATCCAGAGAATAGTCAAATATATTTCGGGCTCATTTCACGAAACCGCCGCCATGGCTCCGACAGCATCTGTTCAAGCTCGTCCTTTCTACAAACGGATCTACAGAGCTATCGTCCACGCAATGTACTGCTTCTGGCTCGGAATTCGAAACATCTATAGTTCTCCCTTCGGGGCATTGCCGGTCCAGTGGATACCGGTCATCGTCTATCTATGGCCTCGGGTGGAACACCTTGTGGCACAAAGCCATTCAGGCTCCTTCTGGTTTGCAATTTCGTGGGTCCTGTTCCTACTTTATTCAATGCATATGAATTTCCGCGGGGAAAGGCGCGGAAGGATTTACACTTTGTGGGCCCTGAAGGAGCTATCTAATGACGAGAGAGACGAGAAAATCGATGAGATGTGGCTTAAGTATGGCTGGACCCCATTGAAGCTAGAGAAAGCTGACCAAGACCTGCCCGTGACCGAAGAGCAGAAGCGGCCTCTGCTTGTGGAGGTCTAGAGGCGTGACGATTTACTCTTGCTTCTTTCTGCAAGAAAAGTTAGCTACTAATATTCTATGCCTGGATTTCACTCCTGTTCTCGATGGTTTGGACTTATGCACATATTACGTTGCCACTCTCGCTCGCTATCACGGACAACACGGCAGAGGGTGTACCAGCAGAAGTATAATTTGGACGCTACAATTCTTCTTGGTAACTTGAGGTATTTGAACCTGACTATTCAGAGCGTTGAAGGCACCGTCCTGACTGCCTCAAGGATATTGACCCTTCTTGAGAGCATTTACTGTAATGAACGACTCACCCAATCACATCGAATAGCAGCACGGGCCACCCCCTAGCGCCATTCCCAAATGTCACCAAAACAACTCGCGACTTTGACAGATATCCATCCAACAACCCCTCCTCAAGCATTTGAATATCAGTCAACATGCAACGATCAAATTATGGGCACCCTGCCCCGGCGACCTCTCCGCCTCTTCACCATCCAGTTCCTCAGCACGTCTCTACAGTCCCGCAATTACGCTCACCACCACCTCCTATGTCACAGCAGCAGCAACAGACTGGATATGGCAACCCTTACCAACCGCAGGCTCCCCCAGGAGCTTCCAATGCATTTGGCGCATATGGAAACTTCATGTCAGACCCCACAGCGCAGATGGGCTTCCAAGTTGGGCAGACGGCATTGAAGCATGGTACAGAATACGTAGAACAGAATGTTGGTAGCCCAACCTCAAAATCTTTCCGCGACATGGCTAAC
The DNA here is from genome assembly GCA_017366145.1 of Cadophora sp. M221. Taxonomy (NCBI): domain Eukaryota; kingdom Fungi; phylum Ascomycota; class Leotiomycetes; order Helotiales; family Ploettnerulaceae; genus Cadophora; species Cadophora sp. M221. The sequence continues at coordinate 17,423 of JAFJYG010000587.1, forward strand.
TGTTCAGATCAACCGATACGTCAACTTTTCCGCCCTCAAGCATTACTTCAACGTTTCGAACGGATATGTGGTCAACAAGCTATTCCTCGTCCTTTTCCCTTGGAGACACAAGCCCTGGTCGCGCAAGCAAACTCTCGGTCCAAACGGTCAGGAAGGATGGTTCATGCCACCAAGAGACGATCTAAACAGCCCGGATATGTATATTCCAGTCATGGCTCTGGTCACCTATATTCTACTCTATAGCATGATTGCTGGACTTCGCGGCGCATTCGAACCTGAACTGCTAGGATACACTGCCAGCTTCTCCTTTCTTATTGTCGGAATCGAGATCATTCTTCTCAAGCTTGGAGCCTACCTCTTGTCTATTGCGAGTGATTCTCAACTCTTGGATCTTGTCGCATACTCGGGATACAAGTTTGTCGGTGCCATCGTTACAATCGTCATCAGCGAGATATTCAGCGGTGGGAAGGGTACTGGTGGTTGGGTTGGCTGGACTGTCTTCGCATACACATTCCTTGCAAACGCACTTTTCTTAGTAAGTCCCCAGTACCAACGATTCCTCCACAATACAAACATACTAACTTCTCCCAAGCTACGGTCTCTGAAATACGTCCTACTCCCAGAAAACGTCACCGACGAGCGAGGAACGATGCAGACGGTAGCGCGATCACAGAAGAACCGACGCACGCAATTTCTCTTCGTCTACTCATACCCCATACAATTGTTTTTCATGTGGCTGCTCACACGGGCGTGAGGCGTGCATCGATGGGCGGGCAAGGAAGGCATTGTGCTGGCGTTACATTGCATTAGGATTAGGTTGGGGATACGGCATCGTTTGGGATGATTACACCTCGAGGAATTAGAGATACATGCCTACTCTATGCTCGGGATTCGAGCTCTTCTCGTACATTACAATGCACACAATTCATGGCTACGGCTCCTATACAACTTCAGAAAAAGCTGCAATGAATAGTACCTGTGATGTGTAAGATGTTTTTTGGGCTCGTGGGCAATGGCTAGAAAATCCCATCAAGTACCCAGATATCTAAATCTGATGTGGAAGAGCTGGTAAAGTCGTCAATGAAATACGTAACATAGGTAGATTAAGGGAAACGGATCAACACTCAGACCAGGCAGCTGCTTTAAATCTCCTCAAGCGAGATCAACATGTAGCACATATATTTCTCCATGGCCACCCTCCCTGTCCTTTCCCAACTTATGCATTCCCCGCCCCAGTATCAGCCGGCGGTTTATTCACTCCCTCCTCGTTGTCCTTTTCTTGACAATCAAAAGACCCATCTTCACTTCTAAACTCCTAAACTTGACGACTCCAGCCCAGATACACTTTAGCAAACCTCCCTCCCAGCCCCTGGGGATCTCGCAACAACACCGTCAAATTAAAATTTAAAACAAACATCCTCTCTTTTATAACTGTCATCGAATTAATCTCCAGTAACAAATTGGTCATATTAGAGAAATAAGAAAGAGTTATTCGTTAAGAGCCGGGTAAGTGATTTCCAGTACTATCTATACCTAAGATCTTAGCTAGTCCACAACTCCACGCAATGGACTGGACACCGCTCTTCTCCTTTCTCTCTCCCTTTCTTCGTCTCATCTTCGTTCGAAAGGAAGGAATGGAGTAAAGTGTGTTTTTGAATGGAATGGAGGTTTGGATGGGATTTGTAGACGGGTTTTAATCAAGGTACAGAATAGAATAGTAAGGCGAGCGGGTGTTTATGCTTTGTTAGCTAGCTGGAGGTTGGAGAGGGGAGGGGGGAGCAGAGATCTTTCCCTAAGAAAGATGGCTGGATGGGATTTGGGTGGTTTGAAGTTTGAAGTTTGAAGCTTGAACTTTTAGTGGGGCAATAGGGGCGGTGATTATTTGATTATATTTATCTATAGAATATAGATATTATACCAATACTAAATGGACCATTGGGCCAACACGTAGAGAGCAAAGAGTCAAACAGACGTAAAACAATACAAATTAAATTTTGACTTACAGAGATGGTTACACTGCCACTATCCTTATTGATCCTCGGACGTAAATCAACTTTCTTTCTCTTCCTCTGGCGTCTTATATTTACTTGTCCTCATTTCTCTCCTACGTGTTAATGTGTTTATTCCTCCCTTAAACTCCTCCCCTTTCCCCTGATTTCCCCTTCTAATGTGCATACCATATCACCAATTTATTTCCGCTGGGAAGAGATTTCTGTATAAAATTCTCCGTCTAAGCTTCACAAGTTAAAAAATAGTAGTGACAGAATAGCAAGTCAATTCTCAAGTCTATTTTTATATTTTCTGATTCTTAGTATCTCATTTGAATTTCCTAACGGCAAAACCAAAAACTATCTACGCACAGCTTTCCATCGATCTTCCAAACGCCTCTCGTTCCTCCCTAGAGCAAAGCGTGACTTTCTTTCGTTAATGACAATTCTTTCTTTGGTGTAGTCTTTAAGGGTATGCGCGAATGAAATGATTTAAGACGATTCGAAATCAAATCATTGATCGTAGGAAGCATGAAGCAAGGATAAGTAGAATGAGAAATCCATGCAAAGCGAAGATCTATGCAATGAACATGCAGAATTGGAATGAAGATTGCAAACAAAATGAAGCAGCAACGCTTAGCCTCCAAAATAACTAGCAACGCAGCCTCCTATCCCATCCCATTGCATCCCAGACCGGAAAGTAAAAAACTGATTGGGTTCATTGATTCGTTGTTGTTGTCGTCGTTTTCGAAAGGGAAAGATATACTGGTGAAGTTTGCGTCGGATCTAGAGTGGAAGGAACTTAGATGCCAGTACCGCGGATGGCGTCGACTTGCTCGGAGAGAGAGGCGTTGTTCTTGGGGCCGACGAGAGGTGGTCCCTCAGGGGTGACATATGCCTTTGTCATTCCACCATCGACGACGAAGTCCTATGTTTTATTAGTCTCCCTTATTCTTGTTTTCCAGAATTTTGCTGCACTTTTGCAGAAGAGGAAACGTACCTGGCCATTAATGAAGCTGGACTCGTCACTAGCCAAGAACAACACGGCGTTCGCCTGCTCGATAGCCTCACCGAATCGACCACTGGGGAAGTGGATCTCTCGTCTCTGTCTCTTGGGGATATCATCTCCTAGCCAATCCTGCAAGAGAGGGGTATTCAAAGGAGCTGGACAGAGAGCGTTGAATCTCAGACCCTCGCGAGCGTGGACGATAGCCAATTCTCTAGTAAGTGCCAGGACTGCACCCTTAGAAGCTGTGTACGCCAATTGAGGGGTAGCGGAACCGACCAGGGCGACGACCGAAGCGGTGTTGATGATGGATCCCTTGGTCTTCTTGTGCTTGCGCATGGAGAGCACGGCGTGCTTGCATCCGAACCACACGCCCTTGACGTTGATGGCTTGAGTGAGATCCCAGATCTTCTCCGGGGTGTCGATTGCGTCGGCGTCATCGGCGTGCATTATGCCTGCGTTGTTGAACATGATGTCAACTCCTCCCCAGGCGTCAACGTGTCCTACCAGAGCCTCGATATCGGACTCCTTGGAAACGTCGCAGACCTGGAATTTTGGGTTAGTCATGTGATATTGAATTGGGGTGGCGGTTTGATGGTTACCTGGATATCGACTTTGTGAGCAGAGGGAACGAGTTGCTTGAGCTTGGCTGAGGCTTTGTCAAGAGCTGCGGAGGAGATATCGGCCATGAGGACGTTGGCTCCCTCCTTGGCAAAGAGAATACATGTTTCGAGACCGATACCACTAAGAGCTTGTAAGCGGGTATTCTAAGACATATAAAACGCAAAAAGAAAGTAAAAGCATCGAGGTCTCTCGAACTGCAGTCAAAACACCCGTACAAACTTGTCTGACTCGTTCAATAGAGCCACCAAGGGTGAATGCCCTATCACGTGGATCGTGGATCTCAACGCAGGTGACTTGTTTAATGGATCCCACAATGGGCAAAAGTGAGGGGTTCTCGTAGAGATCCTCAAGGAGAGGAGAGAAAAAGTCCCAAGTCGCAAAATGGAAAATTCCGAACTCACCCAGCGGCTCCTGTGACAATAGCGTTCTTGCCAATCAGTCTTCCCATGCCAACACTGTTGATAGTGTGGATTTTGCCACTGCTGCTGCTTCGAGAAGAATCGTCACCCATTGTTGCGTTTGATTTCGTTGAACTTGAGTCGAGAAAGATGGGGGCTTTAGTTTGTTGTGATTTCTGAATAAAAGAATCAGTAAACTGAAAGTAACCTCGAAATTATACATAGGCCGGTGACGCAGCTAGCTGCCACTCAGACAAAGGGAAAGTATATTGAGGCTCGCTTATGATAGTCCACAGGAGCGATATGCACAGCGGCACAGTAGCGTTGATAATGAGATGAACTTACAATTCACTTGAGTTGACGGCGATAAGATGGGTATTGAAGATGGAAAGATGAAGAGAGGAAGAGGAGGAGAGGAGGCGAAGATGATATGGTAATGGAGGACACGATGTTCAGTCACAGAAGTCACGTAGGTGTGGAGGGCTAGAGGGAGAGGGGCCAGGATGTGTAATGGCAAGTCCGTTCTCGGGACAGCCATGTCCATGCTATGCCCATTCACACTGGCACTGGTCTTATCGTGTTCCGACGCAGAGGGCAAATCAATCAAATCAATTCCATCAGTCAAGTCAATGGAACAACCTACACGACACGACACCACTCGACACCACACAGCCCAACAGCGGCCACCCCGCCGCCTTCAGGTTTCCGTGACACGCTGACCGCTCATCTCCCGTATCAGCCGACCAGCTACTCCCGTCATTTGCTCATAGTAATGGGTAAATAATCACTACTGTTGCGACGAACGGGGTGGCGATGTGTGTCAAGCACAGGCACAAGTAGTGGCTACTCGCCGCGGGGTCACCTCGTGGAAACTTGAGTGGAAGCCAGCATCGAAGGATAGGAGAACCATCCGGACTCAGGATCACTGCATAGCACTGTACACTTTCAAGGGATTGCCTTCCGATTGTCGTATCAGAACCCCGATAAATGGGGTAACTTGCATTGCTGCGCTGCTCTGCTCTGCTGCATCGGTAGTGCCGGTATGTCAAGAGAAGGCGTTGTTGCAAGAAGGCGTCAGTCACATGGATCTAATGTTTGAAACTCAGGTTGAAGGTTGAGAGTCAGGAACGCTCCAAACCGGAGGCGGGGCCGCGACTATCATCGTGTTCAAAGGCCGACGACGACGAGGATGCCGATAAGGTACAAGACTAACAAGAAAGAGTATATTTCTATTTTAATATCCTCTCCCACTGATATGGTTTGAGTAACTACTCATCAAGAGGCCGACGATTGTCCGTTTGGCTGAATTGCATTTTGATGCTGCTATGTTGCAGTATTGAACTCCGCCATAGTCCATTTCTTTTCCCTCTGTTTCCGGTCTTCTCTACTCTACATGTATTTATTTATACTCAATGTTACTCAACACCCAAATCGATGACGATTCATGTATCATGGCGTGTGGGGCTTCAATTCCCTCAGTCAATTGGCCCATCTGCTGCCGATGACAGGGGAGCTAGCATTCGGCCCAGCTTCCTTGTTCCCAGCTCAATTCTCTTATCGCGAATCCCCTCTTTTTCTGTCTCGTAGCTACAAGCTCTCACACAACACTTGAGAACAGATCTGCCTTGCTCAAATACATCTCCTAAGCTTTCAAAAACACTTCGTCCATACATCCTCACATACCCAATTCCCTCTCTGCCAGCTCTGAATAGCATCATTGCGTAGAGATATTGAGCTTACCCCTCCTTCGTACAACCACCAATCCCAACTCCCCCGACCCGACTTCCCAAGCTTCAGGACACAATGTCAGAACCAGAAGTCACTCTTGAGTCCCTACCGAAGCTTCTAGAGAATGATACCAAGGTCAAGCTCGCAGGAGTCGACGTCGACGGCATCCTGCGGGGTAAGTTGATCTCCAAGAAGAAGTTCCTGGGAATCGCAAAAGAAGGCTTCGGATTCTGCTCGGTGGTTTTTGGATGGGATATGCATGATCAGACATACTTCAAGGAGTTGAAGATCAGCAATGCTGAGAATGGTTACCATGATCTTATTGCCATCCCAGATCTGAGCACCTTTAGAAGGATACCGTGGGAGGACAATGTCCCCTTCTTCTTGATCTACTTCAAGGATCCAGATTCCGGGGAGCCAGTCAGTGCATGCCCTAGAGGCCTTCTGAAGACGACTGTAGACAAATTGCACGAGAAAGGCTATGGTGCTATGGCTGGAGGTATGTTTGAAATCGCCTCTCAGCATCATTTCTTCTTGCTAACTGTTCTTTCTTCAGCCGAGTACGAATTTTTTCAATTCAAAGTTCCTTCCAACGGCTCAAGCGGACCCGTCTCTGAGCGGAATACCTCCTCTACTTCAACATTTCTGCGAGATAACCCAGTCAATGCCCTCCCCTCTCTGACCGAAGGCATGTTCGGATACAGTTTGACCCGACCTGTACAAAATAAGGATTACTACTATGGTATTTTCGATGCATGTGAAAAGTTCAACTGTGGGATAGAAGGATGGCATACTGAGAGCGGACCCGGAGTTTTTGAGGCTGCGTTGTCTTTTGGAGAGATCCAGCAGATGGCAGACAAGGCTGGATTATTCAAGTGAGTCTACTCTCATTCTTTAGTAGATCTGTCTAACATTCCCAGGTACGTCGTCAAGTCGATAGCATCCGGTTATGGAATCACACCTTGCTTCATGGCGAAACCAAGACAAGGTCTTCCGGGAAACAGTGGACACATGCACATTTCAATTGTGGATAAGAAGGGAAAGAACCTGTTCTTCCGTGAAGAGAAGGACGAGGATGCCGAATGGAGTGATATCGAGAACTTGTCAGACATGGGACGACATTTCCTCGCAGGACTTCTCGAGGGTCTGCCAGATATCATGCCTCTCGTAGCACCCACCGTAAACTCCTACAAGCGCCTCGTGGAGAACTTCTGGGCGCCCGTCACCGTTTCCTGGGGTCTGGAGCACCGTGCTGCATCGATCCGACTTATTGCGCCACCAACCTCGAAGCCTGGAGCGACGCGATTCGAAGTTCGTGTTCCTGGGGCAGATGCGAACCCATTTTACGTGTTGGCTGCTATTCTAGCACTAGGCTGGAGAGGAGTGGAGAAGAAGCTCGAAATTAAGCAACCACCTCTTGGCAAGGGGCAGGATGTTGGCGGAAAGGCAGACCCAGGAGTAAGACTCGCAAAGAGTCTGAAGGAAGCAACCGAGAGATTCATGAGACCCGAAAGCGTGGCTAGAGAGGTCTTCGGCGACGAGTTCGTGGAACATTATGGTGGAACCAGAGAGCATGAGATTCGCCTGTGGGACGAAGCTGTAACAGATTGGTACGTCCCTCTTTATTTTACTATGAGTGCTCGTGTTTGTGACGATGTTGTACTAATTTCAAACAGGGAGGTGCGGAGATACATCGAGACTGTGTGATTACGAACTTGCGCAATGCGTTGGTTTGTTACCTTGATACTATTTACATGCTCTGTACATCAATAGTTCTTTCTGTATGTCAAGCAAGCGCTCGGAGCAATTTGACTTTTCATATTTCTGCAAGAGAGCATTTAAACTCAGCTGGTTTTCTGTTCCTACAGTACATTTACTTGACCTCGTATCTTTTGGTTTGATAAACGCCAAGCTTAGACACAGTATTTGAAATCACAGTCAGCCAAGACGAGACTTTCCGGATCAGACCATTCCGTTTCTTCACTAGAAGCAAGAATTTGACAGAGTGAAATGACGCAGGGAAGGCATATCACATCACATCTGCTAAAAGGAACCGCACCGAGTCAACATCGAGGGCACCGACCAGTACCTGAATGGGTGGAGGTGCCCAAAAGAGGCGATCTAGATCGTCAAAGGTCGTCCCGGATCGAAGCGTTTCCGACCATCCCGCGTTTCGCTGTCGATCCGAGCTGACAGAACAGGGCTTGGGCTTAGCCTCCAGTCCCAATCCGCAATTAACTTTAAAGTCAAGCTTAAACAAAAACATACCTGGAAAAGGAAAGATGGCAAATCCGATGTGAGGGGTTCATCTCATGCGGAACTGTATTCATTGGTCTGAAAATGAGACAAGGTTTCTCGTTTTCTCGAATGGGGAGCTTGAATACCCTTGGCGAGTGTCCTTCGGGCTAGACTTCATCTTGCCATGTCGTCACGAAACGATTTCATCGCGATATTTTAGTATCGCGAGAAGCTCACTAAGGTCCGTAGAGCTGTGCCTCATTTCCAGTAGTTTCTGAGCTGCTGCACGCCTCGACAGCAAAGTCATCTTACCAAGAGGACAAGACAGGGAAGAGAGCTTGAGGTTCAAGTGTTCCTCGGAGAATGCATACCCCTGGCTTCTCGGATTCTTCTGGAGAGTGAGTCGAGAGCCAGCATAGCTAGCCTGCCTGATCGGGGACATGGAGTAGTCCCCTTCCTTCCTCCCTTGTCAAAGTTCAGATCGATAGCTGCTCGACAAGATATGCTTGTGTGTTGTTGCAAAGCCGGATCCTCGAGCTTCCAGGTCAAGTGTCTCTGCGTAGCGTCAACATGTCGCCGTCGCGCCTCCCCATTGCTCGAGATGATGGAGATGCCCTGGCGCTTTTCATCATCGTAGCTGATCCCCCTCTTTTGCCAACATGTAGGAAATCACATTTCCTAGCTCCTTCCTCCATTTCCATATTACTCTGCTTTTCATTTAAGAACCTTCCCCTCCCTTTCCTTTCACAGCAGAACCTTCTCTCATCCGATCACCCATCAGTCTCATATTCCTGTACTGAATTGAAGACCGAACCTCCACAATGCGTTACTCAGCACTCACTTCTGTCCTCGCTGCTGGCCTGGCTATTGCCCACCCGGTCGAGCAACGCGATGTCGCCATGGACTTCAATCCCCCCCCAGGGGGTGATATCACCATCCTGAACTACGCTCTTACTCTCGAGTACCTCGAGCGCAAGTTCTACCAGGAAGGTCTCCAGAAGTTCTCTCGTCAAGATTTCGTCTCTGCTGGCTTCGCGGATCCGTTCTATGACAACCTTAAGGTCATTCGTTCCGATGAAGAGGTATGTTGTCGTACTCTTATTCTCTATTTTGAGAGTTGCTGTGGATCTGTGAAGCTAATTTGGCGATTCAGACTCACGTCTCTTTCCTCGCTGGTGCCCTCGCTGGTCAGGCTGTTAACGAGGCTAAATACTCTTTCCCATACACGGATGTCAAGTCATTCCTTGGTCTCTCATCAGTCCTCGAGGGCGTTGGGGTCTCCGCCTATCTCGGTAAGTTACAAGCATTCCTCCCGAACTCCACGATCATGAAATAACTAACACCTCATCAGGAGCTGCCCAAGCCATCGTAGACAAGGGATATCTCACAGCAGCAGGCTCGATTCTCACTGTCGAGTCCCGCCACAGCTCCTACATCCGTGCTGCCCTGAAGCAAGTCCCCTTCCCAAAACCATTCGACACCCCCCTCGACTTCAATTCAGTCTTCTCCCTCGCCGCTCAGTTCATCACTGGCTTCGACCCTAAAGACCCACCTCTCCCATTCAAGGCTTTCCCAGCCATCGCTCTGCAACCATCGCAATACCCCTACACTGCCGGCTCCTCGCCCATCACTTTCTCAGGCGCCTACAAGAAAGCCCTCGCTGCTAAACTCATCACTGAGAACCAGAAGGTCTACGCCGTTCTCTTCTCTGGCCTTGATACCTACTACGTCGAGACGTACATGACTAGAGGCAATGCTGGTGATTTGAAGATCGATAGGATCCCTGGTGGTACCGGTAGCCAGTTGCCGCCAACTGGACAGGTGTATGTTGTTCTCAGCACGGCGGATGGTGTCAACACCAAGGTCAATGATGCGAATACCATCTCTGGTGTTGGTATTGTTGAGGTGCTCCCACCCAGGCATTAGGCGCATAAATTGTGGAGTGGATAGTTGAGCGAGGGAGTGGATGATGAATGATTGGTCAGTTGTAAAAGCATTAATTGGTGATGTCCGTAATCGGATATTGGTTGGAGTGTGTCAATGATATGATGATGATATTGAGATAATATAATGATAACTAATTCCTACCCTATAACTGCTTATGCCATTAACACCTATCGTGCTTTGATATTAATATACCATACAAACGGTTGAGTACCTAAAGTCAATAGTGGGGGGAGTGGTTGAAAACCATGCGGGGTGATGGGATGGGATAGCTGCAAATCCGGGGAAGGGAAGTGAAGCGAAGCTGGGCATGACGCGGGTCGAGGCAAGCGGGCAAGATGCAAGTGAGGTGGTGGTGCCTCGGTGTTGACGTCCAGTTGCCGACCCGACGTTGGTTCTTGTGTCAGGTCGAGTGGGACCTGTGGACGTGGAACTTGTACCTACTTCATTATATTTCCATTCTCTATTCTCTAAATTATTTCCAAAGAAAGGGGTTATCTCGTTTGATAGATAAATACGGACTAAGATCTGGACGAGGCGAGGGAGATTTAGATTGGATTATATTGGACTTGGGATTTTGAGGCAAAGATGGCTGCGCTCGGTAAGTGGGGTATTTGAATTGTACCCCTCCTTGTCGACGACGATGAAGAAGGAGATGATGTTGATATTTGGAGATCTTTGGGGGGACTCACTTTACATCCTATTGTCTCATTTCATCTCATATCACGGATTGGGTCAACCGATGAAGATCCAATAGTTAACATGTCACTACACAGTTCCACTCGCAGCAGCTACTGCAAGCACCGTCCTCGGATCTATGTATCTGGACGGAAAACTGGGCCTCTCGCGAGATATTCGACAGATTAGAAATAGTAGAGCGCAGGCGAAGTTGTATCGAGAGGCTGGTACGTTTTCATTCATTTCAAAGCTTTCTACTTTCAGTACTCCATGTTTCATTCCATCGTTTTCTCGTGTTCATATCGTATAGTTCTAGTATGTATCTAATAGATTTATTTATACGAGACTGACAAAGCAAACACAGTTATAAACAAACGTCTAGCACTCTACTACTTCTTCGAAGAATCCGTCCTCGCCAAACCAAACGACGAGTGCATCTGGTCCCGCGAAGGCAGCTTCACCTGGCAAGAAACCAGCGACCGGGTCCACCAATACGCGCAATGGTTCCTCTCCAAAGGCGTCCGACCGCACGACTATGTCAACTTCTACATGGCCAACTCCCCGGACTTCCTCTTCGCCTGGCTGGGTCTCTGGGCCATCGGAGCAGCGCCCGCCATGATCAATTATAACCTTGCGGGAAAAGCGCTTGTTCATTGTCTGAGGGTTAGTGATGCGAAATTGATCCTTGTGGGGGGTGAGATGGGGTTTCGGGAGAGGATTGAGGGGGAGAGGGGAGTTTTGGAGGGAGGTTTGGGATTGAGGATTTTTGTTATGAATGAGGAGACTAAGGGTGAGATACGGTGCATGAGGGCTGAGAGACCGAAGGATGAGTATAGAGATGGTGTGAAGGGTGATTGGCCGATGAGTATGTTTTACACGAGGTATGTTTGAGATATAGGCTCTTGTTTTGTTTACTTGCTCTTCGTTGGTTGGGTGGTTGGATTGATATGCTGATGCTGGAGTAGTGGAACGACGGGGTTGCCGAAGGGTGTTCCCTTTAATGTGGATCGTGGTTTCTATGTGGGTGTTGCCGTAAGCCTACCAGTTGGCTTTTCTTACTCTTCTGGTGGCTATCGAGACTAGAAGATTTTGCTGATCTGAAATATAGAGAGCCACTGGTTACAGGCGAACTGTCGATGGAGATCGATGGTATGATTGCATGCCTATGTAGTGAGTATCCTTCAAAACCTTCCCTCCATCTCGAAGTTGTTTTGTAAGATTGGAACGCCACCCCCTCTTAAGATAAGCCCCTTTACTTAAAGTAAAGCAATACTGACCTTGACTTCGTCCAGCCACGGCACAGGAGGTGTCCAAGCTGTCACCATGCTCATGACCGGCATAACGCTCTGCATCGGCAAGAAATTCAGCACCTCCAAATTCTGGAGCGAAGTCCACGACTCCCGCGCAACATGGATAACCTACGTCGGCGAAACCGCACGCTACCTCCTCGCCGCGCCTCCATCCCCCCTCGACAAAGCCCACAATGTGCGCTGCATGTTCGGCAACGGCCTCCGACCAGACGTCTGGTTCAAGTTCCGAGACCGCTTCAACATCCCTGAAGTCACCGAGTTCTTCAACTCGTCAGAGGGCGTGTTCGGGCTCGTGAATTACAGTAGGGGGGATTACCTTGCTACCTGTGTTGGTCACCATGGTGCTATCCTTCGATACCAGAACCGCAATATCCTCGCCCCTGTCCTCGTCGATCAGGCTTCCGGAGATATAATACGGGATCAGAAGACGGGCTTCGCGATACGACAGTCATATGAAAAGGGAGGCGAGATTATCGTGCAAGTCACCGACCCCAAGGAGTTTGCGGGATACTACAACAACCCTACCGCGACGCAGAAGAAATTCGAGAGGGATGTCTTCAAGAAGGGGGATCTCTGGTACAGGACTGGTGATGCTTTGCGCAGAACGGGGGATGGGAGGTGGTTCTTTATGGATCGGCTGGGCGATACGTTTCGCTGGAAGGGGGAGAATGTCAGTACGGCTGAGGTGGCGGAGGTCTTGGGCCAGTTCCCTGGCGTGGTTGAAGCTAATGTCTATGGTGTTTCGCTGCCTTCGCATGATGGGAGGGCGGGCTGTGCGGCGGTTTATATCGATCCGAATGTGGCGAAGGGTTTTGATTTTAAGGGGTTGCTTAGGTATGTCACTCCCGTCCCTAATTCGTTCCACCCGGAGTTATGTTTTCCTTCCCTGTTCGTTCTGGGGAAAACTCGCTTAACAAGTAAATACGTACAGGCATTCGAGAACACACCTCCCGAAATACGCTGTCCCGGTCTTCATCCGTGTGGTTAAGGAGATGACGCCGATTCATAATAACAAGCAGAATAAAGTACCGCTTAGAGAAGAGGGGGTTGATCCTGAGAAGGTCAAGCCGTGTGATAAGGTGCTCTGGATTGATGGGTTGGGGAAGGGGCATTCTTATGTTGATTTCCACCAGGATCATTGGGAGGATTTGAAGTTGGGGAAGGCTCAGCTGTGAGATTGATGTCAAGTGTGACTAGACCCATCGGTGATAGCTTGCAACAATATCAGGACCCTGTTCAACCATCTCGCTTAACTGGTTACTCTTTTCCCTTCTACACAAAACAGATACAAAGTGAAAAATCACAAAGCCTTCTCAAACCCCTCAACCCTAACATCCCACCCCTCAGGCCATCTCCTCCCCTCTCCACACCCATCCCACCCCCCAGCCATCAAAGCAACCGCCAACAACAAGCCCCCACTACTCGGAAAATACGGCGTCGGTACTCTCACGCCCCCAACCGGCATACCCACATCATCGAACGCAAACAACCCATCCAGCAAATACCCCACCGCCAATTCCGCATCCCCAAGCCTCGCAGCATTCATCGCTAGCATGGGGAAATCCCACCCGAAGAGATTCTCAAAGTCCCAGATGGACCGCACTTTTGCCGCTGTGGCGGTCATGATGGTGAGGTTGAAGGAGGAAGGGGAGGGTGGGAGGAGTCCGTAGATTCCGGTCATGGCTGGGTGGTCGTAGTAGGTGTTTGGGTCGATCCACATGTTTGGGATGTCTTGGTAGACGGCATATGTCCCGTTTATTATTGGGAGGGGCGCGAGGTTGGAATTGACGTGTGTCCATTCGTTTGGTATGGGGAGGTTCTGGCGGCTTTTCCAGAGAGAGGCGATGGAGAGACCGAAGTGCCAGTAGGCGAGCTCGAAGGTTGGATTGATGGTTGCGTTTGGGTTTGTGTTCTCGCTTACGGGATACATTGGGGGGCCGAGATCGTAATGTCCTGTTCCTTGTCAACATCAATATGTTACCTCCTACCCCCGTTTCTCCATGCTGTGAAATTGGTGGCAAAGGGAATATGGTGTATAGTAGACATTGCAAGAAGACTCACCAGCCGTCTCATTCCACCAAGCGAAATCCGCCATGAACTCCGCACTCCTCGTCAACACCTCATCCCACTTCCTCAACGTTTTCATCATCGGGAACGCCCTATACTCCAACTCCGCGAAGTAGAACGGGTGAGGCTGCTGCCAGATCAACAACGAGTTAATCTCACCCGGCGCACTCCTCCCCGTCGAATCACTCATCTTCCCCCACTTCGCCCCCTTCCACCCCATTTTCCTCGCTCTGTCCAACGAACTCGCAAGAAAGCGGTTATAAACTCCTGGGATGCTCCGGTTGAAGATCTCCCATTTCCCCCAGCGTGCCCATTGCGCTGAGTGCCAGAGTACCATCTCCATGTGGAATTTGCCGTACCACCCGTTGTTGACCAGACCGGATTCTTGAGGTGGGTCGCGCCCGGCTTCGTTGACGGCTAGGAGGTATTGAGAGAGGATTATGCGGCGTTGGAGTTCGGTTGCGTTGGTGGACTTGACGTGGGTTAGGTCGATGAATCCTCCTGATTCCCAGTAGGAGGACCACCATTTTGTGGAGGATCTGGAGATTGCTTTGGGGGTAGGGATTGAAGTCGTCGGTTGGGGCGAGAAGTTGACGCTCAGGTTGAGAGAGTTACCCGTTTTCGAGACAGGGCGCAAGATATAGCGATGCGAAGCTGGCAGAGGGCCAGTGATGGACCCCTTTCCTTGCCATTCGATCGAGGTGTAGTACGTCGTCGTATCAATATCGTGCGTAATTTGAGCTTTGCTTCCACTTTGCTGCAGAGTTGTGGTGTGTTTCGACGTAGCATTCCAAACACCAACAAAAGGAGCGTCGAATTTCCGTGCAATTGGATAAGGGTAGTCGAAGAAAATTCCCAATTGGCCTGAATGGACCAGATCAGAGTCCGCTTGGATAGAGACTGTGTCTGAATCTGGATCAGAGGAAGTCTTGACTTTGACTTTGGAGCCGAGAACTGTGAACTCGGAAGTAATGATTCCAGAGTAGAGATCTAAGGTTTGGGATTTGGCTGATAGACTGGCTTCTGTGATGTTCAAGCTGTCGTCGAACCAGAAACCGATCCTGCCCAAATTGACTCGCTGTGGATTTTGGATGAGCCAGTTTGAGATTAATGGCTCAGCAGGGTTTGGCTGGTTGTAATTGACCAGTTTTCCATGTGTCCACCTATTTTCCTTAGTTAAGATCCTCTCACTTCTGTTTTCAGGGGTCATAAATACCAGTCTAGACCCGTAAAATCTGATATCTTGGATTGTCCTGGAGCAGTCGGCAAGGAGAAGTTATGCCAGCCCCAAGAAGACATAATCGCAAAAGGTTGAAATGTTTGTAGACCTGTAATGTCTACCCCGAATGCGAAATTGCCATTGCCAACTTGCATAGGGGTGGAACTCGAGCTGGCATGGCGCACGGGATTGAATTGCCCAACCACTCGCTCACGGTCTATTGAGGTGGCGGTTGCTAGGCTCGTGAGAGTCAATAGGGCGAATTTTGAGATTCCCATCTTGAGAACCGCATCTGACGTTGTAATATGGCTCAGGCTGATCTCATGACACCATGTCCAAAATACTGCACATTGAGGAAGTAGCAAGATAGATATGAGATTAAAATAACAGGCAATAAGAAATAAGAAAGAGAAGAAGGTAGCAATATGAAATCGAGTCAACATCATCATGGCCATCATCACGTTACATTCATCCACCGCGCCGTTCACCCACTAAAACCCCTGGAAAAACTTTCCCGACTGTGCAGTTTGCAGAATAGGTCTTTGGGATTGACGATCATCACCCTCTCCCGCCTAAGCTGCTCGGTCTTTCGGTAGAACGATGAGCCAGCATATCCAAACGATGCCAATGCCCAGCAGTCAAAGTTACTCGGTGGAGCTGCGCCCATTTACTCGGGATTGTAGAGCGCGGGGTATGGGGTAGTTTGGATGAAGAAGTCATGTTAATACGGGTAAATAGAATGGTTAAATTGGATGGTTGAGAAGAGGAGAAGTCCTCCCCGACGTAATGTGGAGAGTGTACTGCTTAGCGAACGGGAGGTTGTCAAGGACTACCCTCCCTTCCCTCCAATGTTTACGAGGATGACGACTTTCCGAAAGACTACGACGCTGCAATTAGGGAAATTCTGCATTATTTATTTAATGTTCGAAACCTTAATAATCTATAAAGTCCGCCGTATTGACGAAACATTGAAGTCACGAAAACATCACTGCTAAAAACAACAACAATCCAACCTCCACAAGCACCACAAAAGACATTCAACAAAATACATAAAAAATAATGACTTAAAGTCAACTGCTTTTGGCGGTATCTTTCCCCTTCAACTCCCAGTCAATCTTCTTCCCCCTCAGCATTTCCATTGAAACTCAAATTCCTCATCTTAGTAGCATTAACCAAACCATCCACGGCCTTTCTCTCCACGACATCCCTACTCGCCCCTACTCTACATCCCCAGCCATATATACATTAAGTTCCTAGAAGAACCGACGACTCTACTAGCCCCCACGATCTTGCGTATTTTTACATCGAGTCTATTACTTGAAAAAGTCAAGAGTGCGAGATAAATTTAATCTGCAGTAAAAAGAAGTTTCAATCCTGTCTTCGACATCGACTTGGAAATCCGTTAATGATGACTGGGCGCGCTTTCACTTCCTCGGTGCTTCCATTGGATGAGATTTCTAGGTAGAATGAATATTTTCTACATTCAGCACGCTGCGGGCCGGCGTTGAAAGCTAGAAGGAAGGAGAGTAGGGAGGGAGGCCGGCTTTCGGTGTGTTGCTTTGTTGGTGCGCTTCAGATTTCGAGAAAAGAAAGCGACATCAGCTTGAAAAGACTTCGTCACGTCCTTCATGAGGAATAGGTCGGTTATCAGCCATGCGAGGTGGATTAAGTGCTGGCAATGGAGATCTTAGACTGCCATTGCCAACTCCATAATCATCTTCATCATCGTCGTCGTCAGGAGAGTCCTCTGGGTCCTCATCAGGACCCAAATGCACGT
>JAFJYG010000588.1:0-34369 GCA_017366145.1 Cadophora sp. M221
ACCCGCAAGACACCAAAACCCCAACCCCACAACCCCAACATCCAAGCCCTTCCCAAAAATCGCAAACGCAACAACGGGAAAGATTGAACGGCTGAGATTCCCAATAACCGTGCCCGCGGTGTGTATCGTGCCTCTGACTGACGGGTGAGGCGTACAATCGTTTATCAGCAGCGTCGTCGCGGGCGTGACGCCTGTACGGCCGATGATATAGAGGAGTAAGATGCCGCCGATGGATAGCCAGACTAGGAGTTGTTTCCCATGCGCGAAATCCGCTGAGCCGACGAGAGATGGGAATGGAGCGAGCAGGTAGGCGACCGGGAAGACATAAAGTGCGGAGCGCCAGATTGCGATGGTTCCGTAGCGGTCGTTGAGGAGGGGGTAGATTGCCAGTTGGAGGGTTACGCCTACGGCGCCGACGGTGGACATTGCGAAGCCGACTTGGCGGGGGTGCATGCCGAGACCGCCGGTGAAGTGGAAGGGGGGGTGTTGTTCCGCGGGGCTGGCGAGGGGTGTGCTGAGAAAGATGGACCAGAGGTTCGTGAAGGTTGCGATGTGCCCGGCGATTATGAAGTGGGCGAGGAGCGTGCAGAGGACGTTCCAGGTCCAGATGCGGCGGAAGGAGAGGCGGGCTTTGGGTTTGGGTTTTGGGGGGAGGGAGGGGATTTGGGTGGATGATGAGCGGACGGGGGAGAGGATGAGGGGAGATTCTGGTTGATCTTGATCGTCTGAGTTTATGGCTGTGTATTCGTAGTTTGTTGACTTATTCGATTGCTTCAAATTCCGCCAAAGGCGTTGGAAGAGGTTGCCGTCAGTATGTTTGAAGTGTTCTGAAGTCTCCTTTAAACCGACGAGGACTCCAAATGCCGCGATGCTGTAGATTACTGCTGCCAGTATATTCGGAGGAGCATAGGGGTAGTTCTTCATCAAGCCATGACCATTCTCGGAACTAAGAAGACCGCCAACGAGAGGACCTAGAAGCATTCCCGCATTTGCGAAGAGGGGAAGTAGTAGAAGTGCTCGTGTTCGATATCTAGAAGTGTGAGATTTTCTTTAAATATGTAAATGAGTTGAGATATTTACTGACCTCTTTTCTGGATTCAATTCCGCGACCACACATCTCACGATCCCGACATTGCTACTCATCGCTCCACCAAATACCTGCCAAGCGACTGCAGAAGCGAACGTCGTTGAGAACCCATACCCTATACAAGAGAGACCTAGAAATGAGTAAGTACTTAGTTCTTTGAATACATATAAATAATATATATATATATATATATATTTACGAACAACATACCCGAACTAACCAACCCAATCAACAACACAGTCTTCCGTCCTCCCCACTCTGAATCCGCGAGCCGACCCCATAACATCCCCGTACACACCTGCGCCGCCGTTTTTGAACCGACGATAATTCCCGCCTGTGTGGAGATGAGTGCATCCGAAGCATCGGGATTGAAGAAGCGGAGCTGGTAGAACATATACGTCTGCAATATTTCTTTTATTAGATACTGTAGTGATCACGAATCAACTCAAGAGTGGGGTGGTGATAGTGATGATGTGTGTATTTACCTGGATAGAAGACGCAGCTAGCGGATCCGCGAGTCTCGCGATACATAGGATTGCGAGTTGTTTTTTATTCGCTAGGCTGCGATACGAGACTTTGTTGTTGTTTTTGGTCCTGGTTTGAGCTTCTGTGTCGCCATTGTTGATTATCAATGGTTCTTGTTGGTGGCTTATTGAGCCTGGAGCTGCTGTTTGTGGATCTGAAGAAGGCATTTTTGAATGTCTCGATCGATCGATCAGGCGAAATACCGAATTGAGTAAGAGATCGGAAGACACGGACTCAAGAGAACATCGGAGGAGCTTTGGAGGTTAAATACCTATCCTAATGTCGCATCGACCAGCACATCCCCTCCCTAGCCATTCACAAAGCTGCAGGAGACGAAGCTTATGAATGGTGACGAGTCTCTTCACTACCCCGCTGTCGCACTGGCAATTCCTTTTCCCTTTCCTTACCACGTCCCTTTGTAAGACTAAAAGCGACCATCAATAATATATGTATGAGGATGTCGCCAGGTGACTCTGATTGATTAGATATGCTGATCGGCAATCATAGTGCATAAGTGGACGTGGCGGGATGGGCAGAGGGGCCAATAGCGATACTCCCGCTGCGTCCTCTTCATGCGGGCTTGGAACTTTGTGATGGGGGGCTGTAGAGCCGGAACTTGCGGAACTTAGGGAACTTTGACAGCTAGAATGAATTCGATAATGCGCGTAAAATAGCTGGGATGTATTTTGTGGTCTTTGTGGGATATTTATGATTGGCTGGGGAAGTGAACTCGGGTGGTGGATAAAGTCAAACCTTGGCCTACACGTTTCCAGGTACCCGTTGATCTGCATTAACAGGCGTCGATACCATCCATATACTTGGTGTTAATCAATTTGATACCCTTAGCAACTGCAGCTGAAAGTTTCGACTCAAACAACAGACAGCAAACTAACTAGCCTTCTGGTTGAGTCAAGTCCCAGCTTTTTCTTTTTGTCAGTCAATGCAACCCAGCCATCTCAGACCTACACATCAATCAGCTGCTTCCCATTTAAAATTTCCAAAGTTCAATTACCATTCTTCAACATCAAGACCCGTAGCCCCTGGCGTAACAGGAACCTCCTTATCCATCCACGCACGCCGATCCTCATCCTCCTCATAAAAAGCCAGCACCGGCACCCACTCATCCTGGTTCTT
The DNA here is from genome assembly GCA_017366145.1 of Cadophora sp. M221. NCBI lineage: Eukaryota > Fungi > Ascomycota > Leotiomycetes > Helotiales > Ploettnerulaceae > Cadophora > Cadophora sp. M221. Next base: position 2,747 of record JAFJYG010000588.1, read on the forward strand.
CCTATCCGTGACCCTATACTCGGACGAGATCCTCTGCGAGATATTCTGTATACACTCGGCGCGCATATCGATGGATTCTTTGCGCGAGAAGCAGGTCGTATTGTTCTGTTGCGCTATAGCGGCGTAGAGGCCCGTGAAGATCGTCTTGTCTTCTAGACTCCGGAGGTTGTCTTCGATTTGGAGTTTGGCGTTTTCTGGTGGTGGTGTTGGTTCTTCGGGTTCATCGGCAGATACTTGGACTGGTGAAGGTTCCAGCCAGGGTTTAGCTGGTTTGTAGCGGCCTCTGTGTTTACTGAAGCGCCGTGTCAGGACCCACGCATGCATGGTGGGTGATCTTGAGAGGGAGGTATTGAACTCATACCGTGACATCTCGCCAACTGCCACTCGGTCGCTCGTCTTCTTCTTTTTCGGTGGAATGAAGCATGTTACGGAATGGGCTGTGCAGTTGGTGCATGGTATACCATGACTTCCGGCATCACATCGAATCTGACAGTTCATCAGTCTTTCCTTTCACCACTGGAGAAAAAAAAGTAGGAAATCAAAGGACAGACTGGGGTACAAACCCGTCTAGAATGACACGACTAGTCTAGATTAGCTTGCAGAACCAAAAATCACTGCATCGGGATTAGGATTGTGAAGGACTTACTCCGCAAGCTCGTCCAGCACGCGGCCTGGCGGATGGATGTCAGAAGTGCATAGACTAGATAGATAGTAGAGAATATGTTTCTGTATACTGTACAGTACAGTACCTACCGTCGGAAAGGTTGTCGACGAGGCGGTTGATGGAGTTTAGGTTCTTCTGTTCCTTCAACTGTCTCCTGCTCGTCTGCTCGGTCGTCAAATAGAGTCTCAGGCCATGGCTCTTCCTCAAGCCATGCTGTGTCAGCCCCAACCTCAACCTCGGCTACTTGTTGCATCGTAGTCGCTGCCATCAACAGCTTGGAGAATGCGTGAGAGAGAGAGGGAGGTTGGGTTTGTATTCTATGCGTGGTGTAGTGGATTCGAATACGGTTAGGTTGGTAATGGTGTATCCTAGTGAAGATCTTGCTGTCAAATTTTGATGGGTTGAATCTAAGTAGATAAGTTTTGAGATCGATTCAACTCAAAACTCGGAGCTCGGGTTGAACTAAGTGGATGATCCTCTGCCAAGCGTCGGCTTGATCCGAAGGCGGGGTAGCCTTGCTGAGGGACATGGCGGTGTCAGCCTATCGCAACTCTTGTATTGTTTAGTCGTGGACTGAAATGATTCCGATTTACCGACTTCAATAAATGGCCTCATCTCATCTGATCTGATCTGAGGATATGGGTATTGTACTATTTTGGGGGATGGCGCAGGGTAAGTAAGTTGTGTGGTTGGGGGGTTATTCCGAAGAAGCTGTTTGTGCTCATGAACGTTTAATTAATCGATTCGAGTGAGAATAACAAATGGGCCGGGTCGGTCAGGCGATGCAGCGAACTGTATTATGAAAGTCCGATATTCGGGTTTCGATAATTCGGCTCGGTTATTAAATACAGTTAACTGAATTCACAAAGATGGATGTTTGAACCTTGCCTTAGTACAGGTACTGTAGCGAGAGAGAGTTAAGCGAGCCCAAGGGTCAATCTGTTTCCTGCCAATCACTTGCAATTATTATGTCCACGAGAGGCTGAGTATAATCGGTGACAGCTATTCGGAATCTTAAATTCTTGTATTACTCTTTTCGTCAATCATAACCACCACAAGAACCCCTTTTGAATCACACGTGAACGTGTGAAGAGAGGCTGTACAAGTCAAATTTCCCTGAAAGCTTCTGTCAACAGAATTTCTTGCGCATTTCAATACAAGTGACTTGCCCCATGCTTCGCCTATTGTGTCAACCAAACAAAACTTTCTCCTTTAAAAAATAATACAGACGATCACACTAGCAAATAAATATCATCGTTTCTCTTACTGGCAGGCGCAGCAGAGGCTACAAAAGGCTTAGCGTCATATCCGGCTGAATACCTTCAGCCCTGAGCGCCACAATGTCACTGGATTACAGCAGGGGTATAGACGGGGAAAGTTAATTTGCACTTCTATCTAGTGTACAATCAGTTCCAAAGGCTAAGAAGACGTACCGAAACACTTGAACTCGCTAAATTGGTGGGACAAGCAATAGAAAGATCGGCAATGGAACCAGAAGATCGAATCGACATTTCAACTCGGCCAAGAAGACGCAGTCCTTCGCGAGCGGCCACGTACCTCAGCGATGGCGTGGATTCGAAGCCTTATGCCTACACGGCTTTGCAATCAGACGATAACATCAGGGTCCTTCATGTCCAACCAGGCGAAGGCAACGAGCCACTATTCTGCTCTGTTCATGAGGTAGACTTAAGCGTTAATCCAGAGTACGAAGCTCTGTCGTACGTCTGGGGGACGCCGGATTTCCAGCATCAGCTGAACGTTCATCCAAACCACCACTTCACCATCACCAGCTCACTCAACAGCGCTCTTCGCGATCTCCGCCACGCGAACATAGATGCTGGACAAAGGATTCTCTGGGTAGATGCGTGCTGTATCGACCAGTCCAATCTACCAGAACGCAATCAGCAAGTCCAGATGATGGGCAGGATTTATCGTCAAGCGAGCCGAGTCGTCAGTTACATCGGCCCAGAAGCAGACGATAGTGACCTCGGACTGGAATTTGCGGCCCGTCTGTATAACTTTGCATTGACTTTTATGGGCAAACCTGAAGATTCTGGGTTTTCATTCGAACTTGGCAATCTGACTGCCAGAGGCTTACCTGATAGGGGAGCCATTGAGTGGAAAGCAGTTCGACGCCTATTTCATCGTCCGAATACGAGCCGGGTTTAGATTCTTCAGGAATATGTCTTGAACCAAAATGTCATCATGATGTGTGGTACAAAGACCTTCCCCTGTGACCTTCTGCCAAGAATATACGCATTTCACACGATGGGCATGACACCGAGGATCGCAGTTACAGATTTAAGAGATCCAGAATCTGCTGCCAACGGTAACAAGGCCTTGCTCAATCTTGCATCAATGGCATCCCTTCGAACGAAACAGCTCGACGGAACCGCACAAGCAATGCCCTTGGCCAAAGTCCTCATCAAATGCCATAGTCTGGATAGCACCGATCCCCGAGACAAGGTCTACGGTGTTCTGGGATTGGCTTCCGATGCAGACAAGATTGGGTTAAAGGTCGACTACAGCATCTCAGCCACTGATCTATACATCGACACCGCAATACAAGTATTGAAGACTTGTCAGAACTTTGAAATCCTTAGCTGCTTTCTATCAAATCCAAAGCTCACCTTACCCAGCTGGGTCCCTGATTGGAGCACATCCCCAGTAGCCTACTGCAACATAGCATGGGAGCTCTTCAACGCCCACGCCTCAACACCAGCATCCATCACCATCAACAAATCCGAGCAAAAACTCGTCACCAAAGGCGTCCTCTTCGACGAACTCATCTATGTCTCCCACGAAATCTTCCCCTCCATGGGTGCACTCCCAGGGTTTGCTACCCTCTGGCCAGGCCAGCCTTTCACCTGGATCCTAATCCACCTCGACATCGTCCATCATCTCATTAAACATCCCTACGGCGACTCAATAACCGAAGCCTTCTGGCGTACTTTAATCACAGACCAAACACATGTCCCCTCCCGCGCCGATCACACGTACACGTATAACTTCCGATCCGCAATCCGAGTCTGCTCCTTGAGCTACGCACTATCAATGGGCATCCCGCCCGGATATTCAGATAACGATATGCTCCAATTGGCGGAGTACGCATCACTCGGGGAAGACTTCGATTGGGACGCCAGCGATAATAGAGCGTCGTATGGACATCATTACATGTCAATGTTCCAGAACATGGCGAGACATCGCTCGTTCGGTTTCACGAAGAAAGGTTTCTTGGCGTTGGTGCCTAGTGTGTGTAATGCTGGAGACGTGGTGGCCGTCTTTGCTGGTGGAAATGTCCCCTTTGTGTTGAGGGGGACGGGAGAGGAGGGGCAGTTCAAGGTTATTGGGGAATCGTTTGTTCAGGGGATAATGGATGGGGAGGCGTTTGAAAATAATCCGATAATCACAGATATCACATTGGTTTGATGTAAAGTGAGGTATGAATTTACGATTTCAAACTTGTTTCCAGTGCTGCTGGGAAAATTATTGGGGTTTTGGTTGTTAGTGTTAGGAATTGGGGCTCGATTTTGCTGGTGTAGGCTTTCAAGAACCGAGGGGCAGTCTAGAACACACATATCAAATTTTTTTCCCCCGCATCCGTCGAATTCGCTGAATCTTCTGATGGATCAAAGATACATAAGTCCAAGCATTACTTGATACATCTAAGATTTACCTGCGCTTCTGAATTGAATATCAAACATCCCCCTGTTAAAATCAATGGTCCTTGAAGTAGCATTCCAGTGTCTGCATCCGAGTCATTTCTGCATTTCAAGATGACAACCCTAGTGCCAGGCCATACGATTCGCTGCCATGGACAAGATAAATCACGAATTCCGTGCCTGATGGATAATAATACGATAGGGGGCTGGTATTGTTCAGCACATAACCATATCTGCAGAGCACACGCTTGGTTGTACCCCAACAATTCTTTCTGTGGCCATTGCAATTGGGTCAAAGACTGGTAAGCCGCCATATATTCTAGCAATAGCCTCCATTCTTTTATCGTATCAAAAGGCCGTCCAGAAGATAACATACTATCTGGGGTCGATAAATGTACCGAAGCAACCGGACGCTGGAAAACAGGCGAAGCACTCGCCAAGATCGAACAGATAATCAACAACCTCTACCCCAATCCAGGCGTCATGCTCAACCACGGCGAATGTCTCAAGATCACCGAACTCGAAATGCGCCAACTAAAACGCCAATCCCAAGACCAAGAATTCACCGTCTTCGGAGACGTGCTACGAGAGCTATCCGCGCCTGTGCCTGAAAGACAAAGACAGCGCCGTCTCAAATACCCCATCATGCTGTATCCGGACTATATAGTCGATATAGGGAACCTCCTCATGAGAGATCAGATTGCCACGCCGACGAGGATGGTTGAGAGTCTGGGTACGGAACGGGCGTGGAGGTTTGAGGTTATTTATAGGGGGTATGCGAATTTGGGACACGGGTTTCCTTGGAAGCCGTTGATGGTTACGCCGGGGAGATTCGAGATTTCTTGAATCTTGGTTTCTTGGGTGTATGTATCCTGTTGTATTTAATTTACCGGGTTTGGGTTGTATTTTCTATTGGGTTTGGGTTTTGGGATGTAAACATGCTTGGCTGGATTGTTTACTTTTGAATTCTCCTAAGCGAGAGTAATAACTGAACTTACACAGTATTTCATGACTGCAGAGTCCACACCCCATAGATTTCGGCGTAACGGCAGGATATCTACAACCTTTGTTGAGGTCTAAATCACTGGAATATTTCCACACCTGTTATATCTGTTTCTTTATTCTCCATTTACTGCTGCAGCCGGCGGCTTCTGATTACCTTGTAATTTCGGCATGATTACGTTTCATTTAGAGTCCAATATACCCCTTTCTAATATTTCACCCAGATCCCCCATCCACCCACGGCAAATCCACGCGCCATATAAAATGCACCGAATGCTCCAACGTAACAAGCGCCCGTGAACACGATCAGGCCCCAGTACTCCCCTCCGCACCGCTCAAGAATCTCCCCAGCGATCGGCACCCCTGTCAAACATCCAATGCTCACAATCGTGTAGCACGTCGCATAGTACCGTCCATAATCTTTCGTCTCGCAAAGCTGGCCGACGCAGACTGGTGTGAGCGAGATATTGCTGCCGCTCGCAAAGCCGAATATCACGGCGAAGATCACCATGCCGGCTGTGTTCGATCCGAAGGGTAGCCAGATACCGAAGACGCAGATTATGGTTAGGATTATCATCAGGAGAGAACAGTTGTAACGACCTATTCTGTCGGAATACAGACCAGGAAGCCAGCGGCCAAACACAGAGCCGGCGCATAATATGGGTAGGATCTGGTAAGAGAAAGCCTCGGCATGGCCTTCTTTCAAGGCGTAGCTGGTGATGTAAGTCAGAGGCACGAAGAGTGCCCATTCGAGCAAGAAACAACCTATCACTGTCATCAAGAATGGGAGCTGGCGGAGTATCTTAATATCGGGGCGGGTTGAAGTGGCTTTGTGTGATGGCTGGATGTTGGCTTTGATGAGGAGAATGGCGATGATGCTGAGGAAGAGCATGATGAAGCCTAAGATGCGAGTTGCCCATGCAAAGCCAATTTTGGGAACGAGGGATTGGAGAAACAGGGGGTAGACAATACCGCCGAATGCTGCTCCACCTGCGGCGATTCCTGTTGCGTTTCCTCGGCGACGGTGGAAGAAGTGGGATACTGCTGCGATTGAGGGGGTGAAGACGAGTGCTGTACCTAGTCCACCTAGTACACCGAAAACAATAATGAATTGCCAGTACTCTGGTACAAGTTAGGTAGGGCAGAAAGTTTCGATCACTAGACTTAACTTACCTGTGCAAACTCCCAGTAAGAACATATCAAGAACCACCAACACACTACCTGGGAACACGAGCCAGAATGGCCCATACACATCGAACAGGGGACCAATGTATATCCCACCGGCAAAAGACAGGAAGGCGTAGATGGAGAATATCCAGCCAATCTGTCCTGGGGGGTAAGATGCCAATTGATTTCGTGAGAAGTACGCTTCAAAGGATGCGAGGGTGTTTGCTATTCCAAGGGAAGCGAACATGCCGCACCAGGAGCCGAAGACTACCAGCCATGCTCGCAGACCACCTTCTGGGTAGATGTGCTCAGTGTCTTGATCGGAGGATACAGAGTCTTGGGGATCCTGGCCAGAAGGCGAATCTACTGATTTAGGATTCCAACTCTTCTCGTTCGGGTCTGGCTGGCATTGAGTTGTTGAAGCTGATGGGAGATCAGGCATCTCCCTTTCAATCCCCCGAGAATGTCCAATCCTAGCACCCTCCCTATCGTTGAGTACTTGCCCAGCATCTTTTATATTTGAGTCTGGTAGTGTTGAAGCGGTGGCCGAGCTTTCATTTGTGGCAGCATCGCGGGTGCTTTGGGGACCCGCCTCCCATTTCTTCGTTTGCATACAGCAGAGACAAGAAAAAAGATAGATAGAATATGATATTCAAGTATAAGTTGAAAGGGATCAAAATCAAAGCCGAGAAAATGGGCGGAAGCAATGAACATGTATCTTGAACACATCAGAAGTGGGGGATGTGGGGTTGAGCGAATTGCAGGACAGCAACTTCACAGCTAGAGCTATGTGCCGAAAGCCATCTTTAGGGCGTGAATTGGTAATTGTTCGCCCCTAAGGACTCCGGGTGTGTAGATCGTTGACAGAAATATCGACAACTGCATATATGTCGTCGATAGAAGGACGTGAAAACTGAGTGAGAAGGATGTTCTGAAAGTAACAGACGACTGACACAAGTAGCATCAGAAGCTTGCTTGCATGGGCAGTTCTCATAATAAAGAAGGTATTCATACAGCTACCGAACACTTTAAAAAGACATGGGCTATTGGCTCTTGAAATGCCAACAGAAATCCAACATGGAAGACTCCGAAAACAACATAAGCATTTGCACAAACGAATAAAAACAAACAAATGCTAATTAAGTTTTTAGTATTGAGAAAAATATAGAAAATAGAATTGATTTAATTGACAGAGAACACGGACAAGAAGCTTAGGTAAAATATGAAAAAATTGTAGAGGAGAAGAGGAGGATGAAAAAGTTGATGATTTCCTAGGCAATCCGGGAAGAGTGCCTCATGCGTGAGGCACCAATCAAGGTGGGCTGGGCTTCGTGACGACGACCTGGAGTAAGCTGCGGTGCCCCTCCATCAACAAACCTCATTTCTCTCCCCGCAAGAACAATATCACAATCCGCCAAGATGCCGGTATGTATTTCTCCTCTGCTCTGATTTCCTTGCATAAGCTTTCTATGCCTAAATTCCCTCGGATTGATACTCTCCAATCCCTCACCATCCGCAGCTCCTCCCCTCCATCCCCCTCTCTACCTCCAAACTAATATCACCCAGGCATACAACAGCATTTTCAACCCGGACTCCTCCCCTCCAACCTCCACGAACATCGGAAACTTTCCCCTCCTCCCCCTCCGAACACGAGTCCGCGGACCAGCCTACACCCTCCCCCTCGACGCATCGCTCCCCGCACATCTCTCCCCTGAACCCGACTCCGAGAGCTACGATGCGCTGGATGAAGTCCTCAGTCTGTTCAGAGCCAACACGTTCTTCCGCAACTTTGAGATTCAGGGCCCCGCGGATAGGCTGTTGATTTATGGCATCTTGTGGGTTAGTGAGTGTTTGGGGAAGATTAGACCCGCTATGAGTGGAAGGTAGGTTTGGATGCTGTCTCTTCAGTTTGGTTTTGCTTGAGGAGAATGCTTGGATGGACGGTAGTGGATGGATCAGTTTTGGCTTGGAGGATTGGGATTTGGGACTGAAAATTTCTGCGTGGGTTGGAAAGGCAAATGCCCTGCCACTGGATCGATACGCATGAGGGTTCTGGTTTTGCAGGCTGTTGGCAGTGGACATTTGGCAAGCAGCCACAGATAGAAATCGGTTCAATTCATAATATGGACCATATGCTGACAGGATACAAAACAGAGAAGCACAAAAGGAAGTCCAGAACATAGCACTCGACACCAACTTCTCCATCCCAGGCGATCCAGGATTCCCTCTCAACCAGGTACGTTGCCTTCTTCTCCTCTCTTCTTTCAACCAATCAAGCACATCCTCTTCTTTTCCCATCCCATGTAATACAACACCCTCACAGCCCTAACCTCACATCAGATGTTCAACCCCCCAACCAACCGCCAAGAAGCCGAAACTCTCCGCCAGTATCTCTCTCAAGTCCGACAGGAACTCGCCATACGTCTCCTTGCGAGGATATACGAGGATGGATCGGATAAGCCGAGTAAATGGTGGTTGAGCTTTGCTAAGAGGAAGTTTATGGGGAAGAGTTTGTAGATGGGATGGGTTGCCACTAGGATGTTGCATAGTTTTGTCGAAGAGAGGCGAGGTGATGAAAAGGGATTAAGTGGCATATTGGTGGATTGTGAAATGGTTGTAGGTGGGAAAGGGGAAGATGGCATGAAGTAGCAGGGGACATGAAGTGGCAGGGGATGAGAGAGTTGCAGAAAAGGCCTGATTGCAACATTGCGTTTGCTGTGTGGCGCGCAGGTGGTTGAAATGCTGCGTGGATGTGAGGCGAAGTGCCAGGCAGACTATGAACCGAAGAAACAATAGAAATTTGATGACCATGACGAGCACCTCATTGAAAGCCAAGTCACTTGTTGCATAAAACCCAGCGGAGAAACTCGAGAGGGAGAAAAAGCACTGCATGTCTTATTTGGAATCATGTCTATGCAGTGTAAGACTTGCATCCTTGCTTGAATTTAGGTTGATCGAATTTGATTCTTTCTTGATATCATATCAGATCAAATCAGATCCGCGCAGAGGACTAGCTAGCTCGCTCATGCTCCTTCATATATTCCACCCTACAACAAGCGCGAATATTGTTTACCCATTGCTGCTGGGTAGATAGTCGAGCCACGCATGGTGTACAACAGCTCGCTGGACTGAACGAGCTGGTACTCGCGATTGAATAATTGGATGTCCTTCCTGATCGGTGACTTAATTCAACCCCTCTAAGTGCGGTGGGGATTGCGGAAACTGATTGAGCCGTATTTATGTTCATATCTCACGTTCGCCCTCTCCAGCAAGCTTCAATCGTTTCGGAGGACTCATCTCCTCCTCTCCTTGCTCCCTCTTCCCTCCCTCTACTTCAACCGCTACCTCAGCTCCATTCTGAACCACACCCTCCTTACTCTCCGCACTCTTTGCTACTTTATCAGCTTTCTTCTTTGCAAACTTCCCTCTTGCCTCTACCCGCCCCCTCGCAGGAATGACTCGAATTCCCGTAAATAGATATCCCTCCGCGCCACCTCGTCCCGTCATAACGGGATGTGTACGACCTGGTAACACCTGCCATTCCCTGATACGGGCAGATTGCACAGCTGTATTCAGTAACAGCGTAGGATTCAAGGGGAAATCGTTGTCGCCGGGCCAGGTGGTTTGGGTGAGTGTTTGTTGACTTTGGTCCTGGGTTTCTGGAGTCGTTGATTCGGTGAGTTCGGGAGACCGTGGCAGGGAGAAGAAGGATTCGGGTGGTGCTTGGATGAAAGCTGTTCGTCTGCTCGTGGAATATACATCTGATAGCTTGACTAGTGATTCAATGGTTGGGCTGTAGATTGCTATTTGCGCACCCCCTCGTAATAAGGGGATGGTGTGTCGGAGGATGGATACCGGGTCCATGTGACTTGCTACTACTAAGCCATCGAAACCTCCTGCGAGCGTGGAGTCCACGATGGACTTTACGCGGTTATGGCGCCGTAGTTTGCGGTAGTAGGTTCCTCGTTTTCCAGATCTGAGAGCAGAGAGTGAGGTTGGTGAGAGGGGCGCTATGGACGTTGAGTAGGTTGTGTCTTCGGATGGAGAAACGAGCTGGAGCCAGGAGATCGGGTGGAGATGTGTTGCCAGTGGGTGGTTTGGATGGGGTGGGGTGGTGGTTGTTGGGTCGTAGGAGAAGTATTTCAAGAGGCTGAGATTGGGTTGTGCGTTGTTGTGGATGAGGGTTATGGTATTGGATGTTGCGAGGGGTTGATCGTGGTGTGTTGGTTTTGTTGACTCTTCTTCTGCGTCTGTAACTTGCTCTCCTTCTGGCGCTTGACTTCGTTTCGATGCATTTGAAGAAGTGGATGTAGGATGTAATATCCCCATCCTCTCTGCCAGAGCAGCAACCAGTAAGCCCCCCGTCTCATCAACAACCAGCCATCGTCCTCCCACGGCACCATCTACCTTCTCCGCAAAATGGACATTTGCCCAACTACCCACCAACGCACACATCTCTTCTCTCATCTCCATAATCTTACTCGCATCCTTCTCGTCCATCACCCATTTAATCAGCATCGGCACATCAACCGGCAGGACCGTAAAGCGTCTAAGATACTTCTTTGTCTTCAACAACTTGTACTTGGCCAGACTAAACGCAGTCTTCTGCTCGATCCCCAGATGGCTTGCCATGAGTTTCGCAATGAGATCCTTTCCTGCACCAGTCCCCTCTCGTTTCAATTCTTCGATTTCCTCCATAGTCAGTGTTTGCTGCGCGGCATCATCTATCGTCTCCCGATTCGAGCGCATGATAACCTCCCCATTCTCGCCCACGAGCTGGAATTCCACACCATCGCCTCCAATCGTGATGTTCTCGTCATTGCCTGCCCCGTTACTCGTACTACCAGCAGCCTGCTCCTCTGCGATTGTGTCGGCGTGTAATTCTGACGCGGGAACGATTCGTATATCAGAGTCTTTTTGGCCAGGTGCGCGGTCGAGGAGTTCATAGGTTTTGTTGTACGGTCGGCCGAGGAGAAGATTTGACGAGAATGTGCCGTACTTTCCTAAAGATACGATTCTGTGCGTTTGGATTAATACATGTAGAGGCAGTGAGGGAGCAAACGAACGTGTTGGGAGTTATTTGGAGGATTTTGAGGGTATCTGATGGGAGGCGGAGGACTACCCATGCGTTGGGTTCGACGAGGGAATGCATGGCGAATACGAGACCGGGAATTGGGTAGTAAAGAAGAGGGAATTCGAGTTGGGGCGCGAATTGAGGTTATTGAGACATGGGTGGCGTTGAGGGGTTGGCAGCCTCGTCGAATATTTTTCTCCAGCCAAAGAAATCAATCTTCAGCCTTTCGCCAATGGTCTTTTTTGGCCGCCGTACAGTACGCGATGCCTCGCTTCATGTCAACATCATCCCATCTCCGATTCCGTTGATCTCTTCTCTTCCTGGATTCCAATACTATAACACAGCACTCCATCCTATGTTCTCCTAGTGTCATCCCGCCCGCCCACTAGAACCATGTCTGACTTGCTATACGTTCCGCTACCTTTAGTACAGCCCGGTGCAATCCGTTTGTTGACGCTACTGCCGTATAATGAGGCCGCGGATACCATTGAGTGCACCTTATCAACCGCAAACTTGGACGACAATCCTCTTTACGATGCTCTTTCGTATGTCTGGGGAGATGAGAATTCTCCATATCAAATCTTGGTCAACAATCAGCCGTTTCCCACAACACAATTTCTGAGAGAAGCCCTTACCTTGCTATGTGAGGGCTTGGAAAAGCCACTAACGCTTTGGGTAGATGCTATATGCATCAATCAAAAAGATTTGGATGAGCGCCGTAGTCAAGTTTTACAAATGCGTCGCATCTATGCCTGTGCTCAGCAAACCCTGGTTCGGCTGGACGATGATGATGAGCAAGGGGAGGCGTACCCTCTTATCATCCCGCTCCTCGACGGATTAGCTCGATGCTACGATAGGTTTGTAGCATTGCAATCTCAAGGTGAAGAGAATGCAACCGAACAAATTCTGTCAGAAGTGTGGACAGTCCTCCCTGGAGCTGAAATCTGGGAAGTTGTTCCATTTTTGTTTCTCAGCCTGTGGTTCAAGCGAGTTTGGACTATCCAGGAGCTTGCCGTTGCGTCTAAGGCTGTAGCTATGTATGGACAAAAGCTGATAGAATGGTCACGACTTGAGGACGCTATCAAGATGATACAGCTTGCTAGAGACTATCTCGAGTCACATCCACTGGGATGGATTCAACAAAAGTCAGCCGTTTTGGACTTTCGCATCGGCGAGACGGATGTAATACTCGACCATAGTCAAATCAGGCACATATACAGCATTTACGCTGCTTTACCGAAGACTCTCATTGCGTTGCGACGGCAAACAAGAGAAAATACGGCTGCGAGTCTGCTGTCGACGTTGCGGAATGCATGGTATCACGGAGCAACAGACCCGAGGGACAAAGTGTATGCATTGCTCGGCTTAGTTTCCGAGGATGAAAGGTCGAGATATCAAGTTGATTATTCCATATCTACCGAGCAGGCCTATGCCATCACAACAAAGACCATGCTCCAGCATGACCCTGCAATGGAGGTTCTCTGTTTAGCAGGTATTGATCAACGATCCACGGATGATCTTCCGTCGTGGTGTCCGGATTGGCGAACTCTGAAACAGACAATTGACAGCAAGGAGCTGTTGGATCGCGAGTGGCTCTTGTCTACGAAGAACAAGTCACCTCATCAGTGGGTAGCTGGGGGTACTGATCAGGAGCTTGGTGAAAGTGAGGACTGGCGGGTCATCAAAGTCGGCGGTACTGTAGTAGGAGTTGTCGGCCTTACATGCTCAGTTGGAAACCACCTCAACACAACCAGGGAGGCTCTGATGCCACGTAATAACGACAGCGCGCACCAAGATCAACAGGCAACACAGTACAAACAACTGAAGCCCCTACATCCAATATTTCATGGACTTGATTTCGATGCCATTGTCGACGTAGTTTCGCTGGGGACCTGGGCTCACATATCCAACGACGAGAGACTGCCTTCGCTCGGACCGAAAGACGACATGAAGACATTAGGGACTGAGACGGTTGCAGACTGGGAAGTTCGTCGTTCAGGCTTCGCACACTCACTAGGTCTACTCCTGGGTATGATGGAGCGGTACGAGAGGAAGCAGACCTTTGTTGCAAGTGATGGTAATACGACATATGTCGGTATTGGTTCGCCATCATCGGAACCTGGAGACGTGTTATGCATCCTTCATGGAGCGCGAACGCCAGTCTTGCTACGGAAAACTAGGAAAGAGGGTCACGCTGTACTTGTTGGGTCGTGCTACGTTAGGGGAATAATGGGCGGGGAACTCATGGGACCGGGGGTTGACGAAAGAGTACACTCGAAACAGATTTTCCAGATTTGCTGATCCGGGAGAGATGTTTACTTGGTGGGAGTTATTCTGCTGTCTGGATTCTGTCACAATTTCTTTGTTGGACGCTGACATCTCCTGGATTTTGTCCGAGCATGGAATCGGTAGACCCTTTGAACCTAAAGCAAGCTGTTTTGAACACGAAAATGTAAGTCTACTCTTCACTACATGCCACTCGAGATTAGCGACTTCTGCGTGTAGGTATTTTCTAACGAGCACGTTTTTGTAGGCAGTTTTCACGATGAAGACCCATCCCACCCTTCCGCTTTTCTCTATCACATAGAGATGTAAGTGAGGAATGCTATGGTACAATGATCAAAACAACATTGGGATTAATCCCCGAAATGACATGCCCAAGCAGCATCCGATCAATGTCAACCAAGTACGATCAATTTCTCAACAGGATCTTCTTGGTCCCACATAGACACAGCAATTGTGCCTTGGCCAATCCTGTATGCAGTGCCATTGCGCCTCTCAATCATCAAGACTGCATACTTCATCTCCTTCATGAGTGGCCAGGCATCACCGAATTGGCTTTGTCCCGCAGCCTCCGACGTGATCACAAGTCTTGGATGAGGATGTTGTTTGCAGAGGACCACGAATTCAGCCTGCAGAGGTGGCGGCTGATCGTTGTTATTTGGCAGAACGTTGCCAACACGAATTCCTCGCGAGTTGAATACTCCATACGAGCGTAACGGGGTGTTGGCAGCATCATCAGAACTGAGCCGAACTCTGAAATACGTACACTGAGTCTTGAATACTAGGTACCCAGACTCAGCAACAACCGGCTCATCAATCTGGATCTCCGCAGTCGAGGTCTGACATCCCGCGATCCGCGCCTTGAGCATCGAGAGTTTCTTTTCACACACTTCCTGCATTGTGCGAATCAAGAACACTGGCGTATGTTCGCCAGAGTAGACGCCGTTCAGATACTTGACGTGCTCGGTAGCCAGGTCATCATCCAAACCCGCATAAGCAAGAAACTCTCGAGCCAGTGCAACTTCCCCTTTGCTCCTTGGTTTACGTCCGGCCAAGTCCTCGAATTGCGAGATCGCGATCCAGTTTTGCAGTTGATTGTATCTGACCTCTTCCTGATGGAATTTGTCATTGCGCTCCTTTGACCTACCACCGTACTCTTCCATCGATAACCTCACGCCGAATGCAGCATCAAGCTTCTGGATATCATCTTCAACAGCGGCGGAAGAGGTAGAAGAGGTCGGAGCTGCTTGATTCCCGTCGTCCTGTGCCTTTCCAGTATGGAGAAAACGTAATGTGTTATCATGTCCAACCATGAACCAATTCTGTGTCAGACGTGTGGTGATATCAGTAGTCCCTTCTCCAAGCTCATAGTGCACCGGACCAACCCAGCCACACCACGACCATGTTGGAAACAAACGTCCACCTTTCGTTGTAGCATTTCGTTTCCGCATAGGGCCACTGGGCTGCCACATGAGCGCAACATGCAGATCTGTCTCGAGCAGACCAGCGAGGACACCAATGCCAGCAGTCCTTCTGAATTCGTCCATGGTGCTCCACAGCGCGAGAAGAACATCAGACTCATATGTCATCTGGCGCTTCGTGTAGTTCTCGACGAAATTGAGCCAGTCCGATGCATGGTGCATTCCTCGGCCACTTACCATACGATGACGAGGTATCTCTATCTCGAACTTATCGACGAGATCCCCAAGACTACCGAGACCCTTCACAGGGCGCAACTTGCTCGGAGCACCTTGTCGTTCTCCAACGATGGACTCGCATTTCGTACCGCAGCTGCACATGAAGAAGGCTTCTACGGGCGTGAATATCAGTGCGCGGCTCGAGAACTGCCACTCCTGATATGTCCAGGCTCGCCTACTCCACG
This sequence comes from Cadophora sp. M221, assembly GCA_017366145.1. Lineage (NCBI taxonomy): Eukaryota > Fungi > Ascomycota > Leotiomycetes > Helotiales > Ploettnerulaceae > Cadophora > Cadophora sp. M221. Next base: position 18,481 of record JAFJYG010000588.1, read on the forward strand.
TGCAGGTGTCCAGGAAGAACTTCAATGGCGGAGTGCTCAGTGCGAGATCGAATCCCTTGACTGATGCAGTGAATTGCGTTTTTCTTGCCCTTGAGCCTGGAGTTACTGCTGCCAGATGGGCAGTCGCACTTCCAGAGCCAGCGGCTACAATCGTAAATGCAGCGTTTCGATAGATGTCCACCATAAGTTCTATCTGCTCGGTTTTATGCGGTCCGTCTTGGATGATGCACAAACTGTCTACCCACAAGTACCCCTTGCCCAGTTTTCTCAGGAGTGTGATCGTATCTTGAATCGTGAACGGCAGCTCATGCATTTTGAGGCTGTCTCTGGCCTCAAACGGGTCGGCAACAGTTGACTTCAAGATCACCGCATCAGTTCCCCAGACATATGATAGTGCAGCATAACTGCAACAGGGAGGCGCGTCGATGACCCGCATCTCTTTGATATCAATCACACGCATATGCTTGACATTCGGCGGAAGTGGATCGGGGATAGGATGAGAAGCCTCGCACTGCGTGATCCACGTCTGGATGAGCTCGAAATCACACACATCCCCCAACACACGCGCGCTTCCTAGTCGAGGCGCCTCATTCACCTTCTGCACTAATCTGATTTCAGGCTCATAGTACTCCGGCACGAACTTTTGCTCCTCCCCGTCCGTGATATCAAGTGTGATGATACAGCAATCATGATCAAACACCCCGTCTTTCGCAACTCCCCACTGCCCCGTGAGACGACACATCGACCACCCGTGTCTGTCGTCCGGTTCGTATTTGAGCGTCCAGTCGAGGGGGACATTTTCCCAGCTCAATAGCAGTGCTTCGGTGATGAGGTCGCAGAATGGACAGTCCTGCCTCTTGACTATGTCGCGGACGTAGTCGAAGTTCACGCGGGTGAAGTGCCCGCCACGGAGGAAGAGCTGCTCGAAATCCGTGCTTTGGCATTTTGAGCAGAGTGTCCCTGCGGATGAACTTGCTGTTGTTTGATCCATTGTACTGATAAGTCTGGTTCATTGAAAATGAAATTGGACAAGAGAGTTAGTTTGTCCATTTAGATAATATATATCTTTGGGCCTTGGACATGACCGGCAAGTTCATGCGGGGTAGATGGGAAGGGGCTTGAAGTGGCGCGATATCAGATCCTGTTGCATCTTGTAGTCGAATGGGAGGTTGGTGTTGACGCCAATCTTTCTGCCAGAAGTCTTGCTTTCTTTTAGTTCTGGCAGCTGAAACTTAGGACTTCAATTACGTAATTCTGCAAAGATTGGATCAGTGAGAGGTTACAACCAGGTCCCAAGATACGGCGTGGTTTCAGCCTCTTTGGTTGAGAGGATTTCGCTTCTCCAATTTGTCTTCTGTCACATGGAGTTTGAGTAAATCTGTTCCTGTTCGTAGGGAGTTGTTGGCGGGGTTGACCAGTTCCCGGGGTAGCTGAATCAGTCAGGATTTCTCCCTGGTATCAGGTCCAGTACATAACTAGTCTCCTTACCTATTCCGACCATCATCTTTCGTTCCGGTCGAATCATAGATTGATGAGCTTTATAATGATTCCCAGAGGATCCATTTCGCTATTTTATTGTTAAAACAACGAACGTACATCTGGTCGAAAGTCGCGTTCGGTCAGCAATGCAAGAATAACCTAGAACGCTTATTCCTAATCCAACGAGTATTGTGGGCTGTATTTAAGTACGTTTGGATGTTCAGCACTTTGTCAACGATTTAAAATTGTAACTCGAGGCATGAGAGGATGATTAAGAGAATCGACACAGGATAACGAAGGAAGTTGTTGAAGAGAAAGAGAAATGTAAACACTGTGACCCATAATTAATTCGCTTCGCCGAGACCGATTCCACCCTGCCTGCCCAGGAATGTTCGCGATGTTCGTAGAACGAACTGCGCTGGCAAAGCGGGGCAGATGGCACCTAAGTATTTGGCGAGGCATTGTTTGTTGGATTCGGCACGAGCGAAATGAATGTGATTCAATTTTCAATCCGATGTGATGCCACTTCATTATAATATGGATACATTTCACTCATGTTCAGTTTCTCAATATCCAGTGACGCTATATTTTACTCCCAAGATTCCATCTGTCAAGCCACCTTCCCCTTGCAGATCTGACCAGGCAAACACCACAAGAACACACCCAGGCCGCGTAAGACACAACGTACACAAAGCCACGCCAAACCCCAGCAAACGAATGAAGCTGGGTCTTTCAACCGTTCCCGAGTTTTCTCTGACAGCCTTTGCACATGCAAGTTTGACGGTAATATATTGAGCAGAGCATCATTGGTTAGAGCGTTCTTTGAATTGAACCCTCCGCGTCCCCTCCGCCACAGCTGTAGCTATGTTTAGATAGGTTTCGCTTGAGCGGACTACTTGGTATTGTGGCTGGGGAAGAGATCAACCTGAAGGCCAGATCGCACAGATGGATTGATCGCGAGTCCGAGGGACAAGGTTGATAAATAATAAGCTGCACAGGCAAGCCATCCTGTTTTGATATAGCCAAGTATGTACTTGCTCCCCAACCGGATAGACTGCACGGCGCAGCTATTCTTTTAGGTGATATGATACGACGATACGGAATGATGGGATTGTAAAAAGGAAGACATTTCAGACTTCCATTCTTTTCTTCTCCCTCTTTGCTTGAATCTGATTGAATCTGAGAGGGCTCAGTGTTGGATTATCCAATTGCAATAATTTAATTGTTTGCTTTTGTTATTGTTCCTGTTCCCTTTCTTGGAAGTGCAGGCTTTAATGACCTCATACCGTACCGTATCGTATCATATCGTATCTACCAAGCCCCGGCCCCGACGTTCACCCAAGCCATCCCAGCCACCGCTTGCTCCTTCAACACCTGCAATCCAAACAAACATTCCCATTCACTCAATTACCACTTGTACTTGTGAATAGGAGATCGGTTAACGACGAGAGGCAAACAAGCATCCAGAAGTCGAAGTGAAGGCCAAGCAACATAACTGAAAGACCTGGGCCATTGTTCGAGGGAGGACGGGAAGAGTCTATCCAAGGAAAGACAAGGTTCCAGCTTCGCAGCCGCCACAGGCACAGGCACTTGACCAAAGCTCCTCGAATCTCATCCCCGCGTCAACAACTGGGAATAGCTTCACAATTACCAGGACCAGAAGAATAATCCAGTCCATTGAAGAGAGAAAACAACGACATCTTCCTGCCTGGATCTGGGGATTGCAGAACCGTGAGGTGCGCAGCGTGTTCAATTCCATACAGCCAAGTCCTCAAACGAACTCTAAGCTGACTTTCAACCCCCGCCAGAGCTCCAACTCGAAACAGCCTAAGAACGAGCATAGCAGACCGAGGGAATAGCTGCAGAAAACTGTCTTTCAGTAACGCAGACTGCGATTGCCACAACCACTACTTTACACCCTGCATAATCCTCACAATCACCAAGATGGTGACTCGAAAGCCCGTTCCTACAGGAGACTCGGGTCTCACGCCCTCTAGCATAACTCCCTACCCCGTTACGCCAATATCCACCAACGAACCTCTTCCATTCCGGGTTGGAGATGCCAGGAACCAGATGCAGACAGACTCTCCGTCCGACAGCGAGAATGCTTGGGGTGGAGAAGCAGACAATCGAAAGGCGGGCACAGGTTTACCGGAATCGTTGAGAGTCGGACCACCAGGATATTCACCGAACAGTTCGCAGGAGATGTTGAGACCGGCTGCCAATGTGACGAATCCATACCTGAAGAAGCAGAATACGGGAAGCTCAAATGGCAATGAGAGTAGTGCGGAAGCTTGGGGTGGGTTTGAAGAGAGACCTGGTCAACAGGCTGCTGCAAGTATGGTTTCCAATAAATATTATGAATACCTCTAATAGTTATAAGATACGACGCCTCCGAAACAATTCGACAATCGCTCTGTCTCCGAAACTAGTACAAATCCATGGCAACCTGCTCTAGATGGGAAGGATTCTACGAAACCACATATGCCCTCCATACAACGGGAAGACTCTGGGAACGATGCTTGGGCAGCTGCACCTCCTGTCAGAGCAGCTCCTCCCGTTCCTCCGGTTGATACATCACAGCCAGTTTTGGTTGATATAGATGAGCCAGAATCTCCTGCTTGGGACGAAGATGAACCATCACCAGTTCTACACGAGATGCCAGCGGACAACTCGAAAGCAATCCAGCAAATAAATGAAGACAGGCACGCTTGGGACGAACAAAGTAATCCTTTACGGCAGAATCCAGTCACGAAACCCGTAGTAACAGAAGAGTCCCCTCCACAGGGCGAGGGATGGAACCTGATTGACCACGAGCCGATCGCAGTTGGAGCTCAAGAAAGCGGAACTATTGGAGGTGATGGACATGTTCTGGATAGCCATGTTGAAGAGCAAGCACCAGCGCTTCCACCAAGAAGATCAGAGGAACATCCACCACCTCAACCACCCAGACCTATTATCACTAGCAACACTGGAGAGAGCACATCATCATTGACAAGTCCTACTGCTCGGAAACAGAAAGGGGAAACGTATGAGATCAAGAAGATCAGTTGGCATGATGTCAATGCAGTACAGAATCCTCGAGTATCACCTATTCTTGTGCAGAACGCCAATGGTCCTTGTCCTCTTCTCGCTCTAGTCAATGCCTTGACGCTTTCTACGCCAGCTGAGGTGGAAACAGCTTTGGTTGAGACATTGCGATCGAGAGAGCAAGTGAGTCTAGGCTTACTTCTTGACGCCGTTTTCGACGAGTTGATGTCTGGTCGACGAGGTGATGCTGCTCAGGAATTACCGGATGTCAGCGATTTGTACAAATTCCTTCTCACTCTGCATACTGGCATGAACGTCAACCCTCGCTTCTTCCCAAATCCGCCTACGAAGGCATCGAACGATCCTCGAAACTCCATGTCACATGTTCATCCTAGCGAACGAGAAGAAGGACTTCCAGGCTCTTTCGAAGATACAAGAGAGATGAAGCTGTACAGCACGTTCTCAGTTCCACTTATCCATGGGTGGCTTGCCGAACCAGACTCGCCGGCCTTTGCAGCGCTTAAGAGATCCGCAAATTCTTATGAAGACGCCCAGAATTTGATGTTTGATGAAGCCGATTTGGAGAGTAAATTGTCTAGAGAAGGTCTTAGTTTCGAGGAACAAGGAAGACTGGAGGATATTGCCACCATCAAGGCTTTCTTTGCCAGCAATGCTACGCAGTTGACTACTAATGGCTTGGCCACAATCACGGCATCTATCGCTCCAGGTGCAGTTGCCATCCTCTTTCGAAACGATCACTTTTCAACTCTCTATCGCCATCCAAGCACCCTTCAACTCCTCCAACTAGTCACAGACATGGGCTACGCAGGACACGAAGAAGTTGTTTGGGAATCGTTAATTGATGTCAATGGCGAAAATGCAGAGTTCTTCTCAGGCGATTTCCGACTCGTGGGGGGTGCACCAGCAACACCATCTGCCTCCATCCCAGGAGATGGCTGGACGCCGGTGATAGGGCGCCGACAGAGTGCTCAAGCTGGCCACCGTGCAAACCCAAGCACATCCTCCCACCAATCCGCACCGCCTCAATCCCCAAACACAGAACAAGAAGACCACGACTTTGCTCTGGCCATGCAACTTCAAGAAGAGGAAGAAGAGCGCGAACGCATAGAGGTCGCCCGTCGAAGACGTGAAACAGAACTCTCACAGCAGTACATTGAGCAGCAAGGCCAGCAACAAACTCAATCCAACAACATCCCAGTCACCCAGCGCGGAGGTGGTTCTTCCCGATCTCGTGGAACTGGCCGCGGCAATCCATCTCCTAGGGGCGGCTCCAACGTCCCGGAGAGCAGACCAGCCATTCCACCACGTCGTAACAATGCAGGTGGCCAACCAGTCGATCCCGAAGCTGGAATCGACGCACCACCACCCAGTTACGAACAAGCCGCCAATCAATCAGCGTACAACCCACCCCCTGAACACCCGGCTCATCCAAGTGCAAATCCGGCTTTGAACACGAGTGGGAGACGTATGAGTGCTTATTCGACGAATGCCGCGATTCAGGGCCAGGGCCAGAGTCCAGGGGGAAGAGGTGCGAGACGGCCCACACTTGTAGATCAGATTCCTGGGAGGGCTGGTAGAGGAGGTGGGATGAATGCAGGACAGCAGGATTCCAGGGATAAAGAAGATAAGTGTGCCGTTATGTGAAAACAGCATTTTGCTACGACGTGGATGAAAAATGAGAATGATAATGAATAGCGAGCGGGTGTGGCGTTTTGGTTGGAGACTTCCTTTTCATAGCCGATCCGGGGCTTGGTGTTCATGAGGTAGTCCTGACTGGACTGGACTGGGTTTGGATAGTCGGAAGTGGAGTTTCTGCGGCGTATGTATTTAATGGAATATGTATATCTACTTTCTCTACGCTTTTTGCCTTCTGTGTTTTTTTACTTGTCTACTGGGGTGCTTGTGAGCAGACGACAATTAGACCATGAAAACGCCTGTTAGACTCCATCTCCTATGGCATCTCTCCGAGCTATGGTTCATCCACATCACGATCTTCTGCCTCTTGGCGAACTAGTCCTCCCCTCCCTTTTCCATCTCAATATCAACTCTCGACCTTCTGTTCCTCCCTTCGCGCAGTCGCTATCTCACAATATTTCTATCCCCGCACAACCCCTACTTTGCATTCATAGCCTCCATCAAGCACCTCATCGATGCATTCATCCATCTATCCACCAATTTGAACGGACATGGCATTCATTCCATTTCGTTCCCTAACTTACTCTACGTGCAGTACCAAACCATACCAAAACATAACATACCATTACCTGATGGGTATGTCATGTCGTTGTTGCTATATTATCGATCGATTGATGGATCTGTTGATCCGGGAGTTGAAGACCGATAGTATATCTTTGGTGGCTGTGTCTAGGTTTTCGTAGCATTTATTAGCTTATCTTATTGCAAAATGAAGAAATGAGATGCGATTTGTCTTGGTGTGTTGGGGGTTGTTTTGTTTCGTTTCTTTCTTGATTCTTGATATTTGGTGATTGAGTGGACAGATGGATTTGATAGGATATAGAGATGATTCCAACAAACGAACTACAAAACTCACCACTCCCAACTCCAAATAATCCACCCATTCCTCCTCCTGCATCTCCATTCCCAGGACTACCCCCTCCTTCCCTCGTCCCCCTCCAAGCCAACACATCAAGCAAAACCAACAACAAACCCACACACACCAAAAACACCAGCGCAAGCAACACACCTACAATCTTCCCCTTGCGATACGCGTGTCGCGCTTCATCCTCGCTGGTGCTGGTGTTGCTGAGCAGGATGAGGGGTGTGACTTCGCAGCTGTCGGGCGAGTATTTGTAGGACATGGAGCTGTGTCTTGATATTGCTGAGGGGCGGCGGGTTGAGGTGGGGCGGGGTTTGGGCATTTTCTTTTGGTTGCTTTGTTTGTTGAAGTTTGGGTGAGTATTTATGATTCTATGTGTATGTGTATGTATGAATGGTGTTGTCTGGGGCGTATTTCGATGAGAGGAGGAAATGCTTTTTATTCCGTAGCGAAACTTAAAGAAGATATGTAAAGTTACCAAGGACTTTTCCTCGACTTAATACTTACTGTACTGTATAAGTACTCGGTGTCCATGCACACAAGCAAGCAATACTGTGAGATTCCAGGGTCGGAAACGGTCATGCATGTAAGCAGGAGTATCACGCGCCAATGATATGTTTACCCTCGTATCATAAGCAGCGGGTAAGTTGGCAGGATGTAACATTCAGTACATGGGGTTGGGGAAGGATATGGGGGCTGAAAAGTGAGTGTCATATTACTCATGCGGATGAGATGAGATGGGATGGACAGGGGGAGTTGGTGGGGTGGTAAGCGAGCTGATGACAGGGGGCGTCACTTGAAATAAACATTGGGGAGGAGGATTGCTGCGGCGGTTGGGGTCCTTTGGTCTGGGGATTTCTTGATATTTGAGCTGGGATGTGATTCTATGATAGTCTTTTAGAAGAAGAAGACAAGTAAGAAGAAATTCAGTATTCAGAATTCATTGGGTAGACAAGATAGGGGTTTAACACATACTGAGAATAGCTTCGTTCCCGATGCAATTGACAAATAGACTAAGTACCAAGTACAACTAATTCACCTTGCGACAGGACTTGTTTTATATTGCATATGTAAGAGAAACAAGTCTTTGAAAAGGAGAAAGACAGAAAGGGAAAAGACTCATTTTGTGGATGGGGGATCAGCTATCAGCCAACACTTTATATTAATATACGCATTTTACGGAACTTCAACTCCTGTTGTTGAGCGTTGGTAGCTGAGAGTTGGGATTGAATAGCTTGCGCTTTTATCGTTTCTAATCCGCGCAGAGTACTCAGAGAATCAACTTTTCTAGTCCAAGTACTTGAGATTTTCTGTTAATTAATAGAGTCAGATATTGAGGAAAGGAATCGGTGCTATGCTTGGCCAACGAGTGAGTAATCGTGATGAAATAGTAAATTTTTAGCTTATCTGCCAATGGATGATAATTCTATTGAGTAAGTAATGGTCATCTTACCATATACCTGAGTGTGGTTGTTCTTGATGATTGTTACCTCGCCCTTGAAGCTCAACGGCATCACTTTCAAGTCTGAGAGCCGTGGTACTTAACGGAATAAAAATATTCTGCTAAAAGACATGTATTTAATTACATGGATCGGGTTGGTTATAGGATCTTACTTCAGTTGCAGGAGTTCAAGCTATGTTCCTTCGTTGAAAGCCGGAATGCCCTCCACACATCCCCTCCACGATTCAATGATGCGCAGTGCTGCATCATCAATAAAATTCGTTTCCCTACTTATTACACCAACTCGGCATGCGCCCTAATAAATTGCTCTCAAGCTTGAATGGCGCCGGGTGGGAGCTGCGTATCACAATAAAAGTGGTGGTCGAAGTCCGGGCAGTGCATGCCCGGAGTTAAGGGTTTCATCGGGGACACGATCGCCGGGCTCACAGCCGGGTTGGGAGCTGATTTCTAAGAACACACCCAAGCTGATGACATTCGGTGGCTACGCATGAGAGTTTGTAATTTAGGATTGGATAGATTGATATATAGCCAAGTCGATGCACATCCTCTGTCCCAGACAGTGATTCCATTCAACACCACAACACAGCATCTAAGGATCCGAGAAATACGAAGGAAGACGCAGCAGAAGCAGCAACAATATCAACTTGAATCAAGTCCCATAACATATCCAATTCTTGCAAAGTATACTCCAGCGCTCCAGCACATCCACAAACCGACCCGCCACCTCCACCAAGTCAACAAATAGTCCATCCTGTCATCCAAATCCAATCCATACCACTCCCCTTCACAAGGGAACAAGAAAGCTTTCAAAATGCACCTCCTCATCATCGGCGGCTCCGGACGAACAGGAAAACTCCTCATCGAAGCAGCCCTCCAAGCTCACCACACAATCACCGCTCTCGTCCGCAACCCAACCTCCCTCCCACCAGCAGCAGGTCTATCAATCATCCAAGGCTCACCCGAAAACCCCGCGGACATCTTAACCGCCATCTCATCCTCTCCATCAAAGCCAGACGCGGTGATCGTATCACTGGCCTCCCTCCGCAAAACCGATTCCCCTTTCTCTCCCGCTGTCAGCTCGCCAACTTTCATGACGGATGTGCATAACCTCTTACTCGCGGAGATGAAGAAACATGGTATATCGAGATTGATTACGATCTCTGCTTTTGGAGTGGGTGATTCATTGCAGAGCTTGATCTGGCCGATGAGGATGGTCATGAATAAGAGTCCAATGGCGGTTGGATTTAAGGATCACGCGGGTGTGGAGGAGGTGGTGAGGAAAGCCGGGAAGGAAGATGGGGTTAGGTGGACACTTGTCAGGCCTTGTATGTTGGCTGGTGGTGAGGACGGGGGAGAGGAGTTGCCTGTGAAAGTATTGGGTGAGAAGGGGGAGGAAGCTGGGTGTATGCCCAGTGCGACGCGGCGGAGTGTCGCGGCTTGGGTTGTCGGGGTCGCTCTAGATGAGGTGAAGGGGAGGGAATGGATTGGGAAGACGCCTGTCCTTGCTAATTGACGATGAGTAAGTAGTATGGAAAATGGACCAGAGAATATCTAATACATTTGGAACTTGACGCATCTTGAATAGCTTTCGTTGTGTAGACTAGCTTCCATATAATGAAGCGTTGTGTTGCGACAAGGCGCCCTCTTTATGATAACAATCCTCCTCATCTATCCCTCTGCAACTGTACATATGCTTCTCTTTCTGCAAGCCAAAGCAACATTTCCAATGCCCTCGCGCCAGCGCACGATCTCAGAGGTTTCACGGTGGATGTCGCTTATCTGATTACAACGTGCGGTAGATTCCGCAGCATTGGAGGCGAACAAGGGCAGCGTCAAAATTTCCTTCCTCGAGCATCGATGAATTCAGCCCTTGGAATATGTTGTGTCAAGATCCCGCGTATTACGGATCACCCGCAACCTCTACTCAAGATCTAGGAGAAAGATTCCCTGATTGAGAGGGAGAGAGGGGGGTCTTGTACTTGACTCTGCGAAGGATGACCGATGGGTAGTCGAGGATTAGGTGCCAGTCCCCATAGGCATGCACTTTCATCAAAACCACAGCCGCCTTTCCATTCTGCGAACTATTTCTTCCATGTTCTTGTAAATCATACCCAAGATTGACCCATACCCCAGTCTCCCCACCCGAAATCGAAATTCTGGAAGTCGAAATCATCAACGGGCATCTATCACAGGTCAGAATCAAGTCAACTTCATTTTCATGTACAGCGGGGAAAATACCGTATTGAAATCGGCAACAGGCGGTGCCCCTCCATTTTGAAGGACCACCGAATTCCAGCTTTCCCCGGTTGTTGACGTAGCAGTTTTCTGAGACGAATTGTCAGTTGCGTTGCCCTCTTCAATGCGGGGAATTGTAGATTCCTTGCAACCTACCTTCTCAAAATTCGTCTGTTGGACCCCAGGTAAAGCTCTCCTGCATGCCATGAGGACCCTCTCCGCACCTCGATGCATCACTTCTCTCATCTCCTCTGGCGTCCCTTCAGCACGGACATTCTGCAGGACAACACTAAGGGGGAGAATATCTTTCAAGTCGCTGCCGAAATCCCCGAGTCTAGATAGCAGGCTGTTCAGGGTGTTCTCAACAACTCGTGTCAAGCTATGCTTAGTCTGGGGAATCGATTCTTCGTGTTGTGGCTGTTGTCCGGAATCGTTTTTCGCGACAGCTGATAGCGGGGAAGTGTCGAAGGAGCGGATCTCATGGCAAACTAGCAGAGCAGCTTGGATGATGTCGTTCTTGTACAAGATGTGGAACAGATTAAGGTAATCTCGCGATTTGACGATACTCAAATCTGCGATCGCAGGGTCCAACGCATCGAGGTGTGACAGCATCACAAGTGAGCATCGCAAAGCTCCACGCCGAGCTTCGGGAAATTGATCGATTTGCCGACTGAATACAACCGTGCGATAGAGAGCTAGTAGAGGTCGTCTTATGGACATGTCCAACATTATACTAGCGAGCAATCTGTCAATTCGCTTGTTGTTGACATTTGCCGCTCCAATTGTGCCTCGGTACTGCTGTGGTAAGGACCGAAGGGCTTTCTCTAAAAGTGAGGCATGCGAGACGAGAGCTGGTGCGTCTTGTTCCACATTCAGGTTACCCCCCAGCCAATTTGTGATATTCAGTCTTTCCTTCAATGATGCGGACAGCGCGATTTGTGGCATGGCATTTGTCCAGACAGTTTCAGATTTTGCTACGGGATACTCAAGCATTGTTGCTGTGAGTTCGCTGTCATCGACATTAACCAAACCTCGTATGTTGAAGTTGGAGGAGGAGATAGCAGCCGGCATTCCAGCTCCGAGGGAGAGCTGAGTGTCGAGCTCCACAATAGTCGTCCACAGTTTCCTGCGCAATTCTTTGTCAAGCTTAGACATGTCTGGGTATGTCTCAGGGTCTTGATGAAGTCCCATTGTCATAGCCCATCGAACCAACGTTGCAGATTCCATCCACAGATCTTGCGTGCTTGCCAGGCTCACTTGTTGAGCAAGAAGAAGTAATGTACGGGTCTGAAGGGTGTGGATGCAAATGTTTGCTTTTCCATGCAGACCATCTAACCACGACTTCGCCAGATGAATATTGCGGGCTATTTGATCTTCAGAAATTCGACCTGTAGTCAAGTTCTTCAAAGCCGAATCATCAAGTCTGCTTATAATCGCTGTGGCTGCGAGGATTTGTGGTAAAACCCAATCCCCAAGGGTCGACGGAACACTCGAAGCGCTAGAAGTCTGAGCAGCGGCAACTAGCTCGCATTCTTTTGAAAAGGTGCTGATATGTAAGACCCGCTGGATAGTTTCCCAATTGAGAAACAATCTCGTTTGGAGAGCTCCAAAGAGGAATCCGTCAGGAATAGCTTTGAACATCTCAGTCATCAAAGACTGCCTGTCTTGGAAGGTGGGAAATCGAGAGTCGGTTTTTGGTCGCTTGGGAAGAACAGCTTTTTGAAATCCAGATAACTCCCTCATGAGATCTACCATGGTAGGATCGTTAAATCCATTGGTAATGAATTTCTTCGAGTCCTCGAACTAGTTGGTACTGTTAGCAATTACCACAGGAGAGAGAACCCGACAGCTTACATGATCCATTATGCTCATTTTGTCCCCAGGAGCAACATATCTTGACCGCTGGCCTTTGATATCGAGTCTTCCCAAGGTCGAAGACGACGAACGGAAGTTCCCATCAGCCGATCTGGGACCAATCCATGACGGGGGTGCTGTATTTGATCTTCCCTCTGATGTTTCCCCGCCAGGAGTGCCAGTCGAATGTGGTGGATAGCCCGCAGCACCCATTGCCTCGCTAATACGAACCATCTTCTCGACAACACCCAAGTTCCCTCCACCACTCACTCCCACGCCTGCATCTTCTACTCTAGCCTTCTTCGCAACATGCACTTCTTCTCTCTCCTCTGGTTCCCATCCATCGCGGTACGAACAATCGTGGCCACTCTTTCCTCCCTTCTTACAGCTTCCACAAGGAAACTCGCGATCACACCTGAGCTTCTTACTCCGGCATCTTTCACAAGACTTGGTTGGCCTCGTTCTGGTACGCTTGGATTGCCCAGCTGCACTCCCAGAAACACTTACATCCCGAGCCTGATCGGGCCCAGGAAGGCCATCATAACTCGGCATGTCCGGCACATTCGGCATATAAGACGCTGGCTGAGGACGACCGGATTGGAGAGAATTAGACGAACTGTATGGGTTAGGTGTATTGGCAGCGTGACTTCTTGAGTTCTCCGGCGTGAATGTATTGCCCGGAGATGGCTGCGTTTGATATGAACCCCCAATTGGAGAGTGGTATTGAAATTGTGTAGAGTTGTGAGTGGGCAATTGTTTCCGAGGCGGAGGATTGGATGCCATGTTCTGACAATAGGCCGTGTGAGACGCGCCCGAACCTCGGTGTCTCGTATTCTGTCCCGAACTTTAGCGCACAATATATCCTCCTTTGTTGAATGTCGGGGCCGACGGAGGAGTGATTTCTCTTCTAATTGAGTTGTATTAGAGCCCCGGAGACGATACTGGATGTCCACAGCGGTAGTGAAACCAAGAAGCACTTCAACGGATGTCGCGCATAGAAATTGGAAGAGTTGTTGTTCGGGGGAAGAAGTGAGATGAGCTGACTGTCCGGATGTTCTTCCGAAAGCTGAATGTCCGACCGGACAACTTACGTAATTTCGGACATGCCGCCAGCCACACGTGATAGATTACAAATACCGTTCCCAGCATCCCTATCTCCGGACTTTCCTATCTATCGGTAGCAATTCTCTAGAAGTACCAGCTTATAATAGTTAGAGAGAATTTACTATTTCCAGTAACATTTATGTTGTTTTTTGATAAACTGTTGACATAGCGATTTTGCCCCTTGTTTAGCCGAGCCGAAGTCACCTCGGCTCTACAACATGTACTCAGAGCTTTACTTTCATGAAGATATGTCAGCAAACCCATCAGACATCTCAATCTCCTTACATACAGAAACAAATAGAATTGTGGTTGTTTATATCAGGATGTAATGTTTCACTCTCCATTATCAGTATGTGGAAGTGGAGGGGAGGGCGTATCATAGGTGCAGAAATAGCGACATCTGGATCCACGATGTCCTCATCGGGGGGTCAGAATTATCAAGGCCAATGGCAACGGTATCACCTCACTGTTCTATGCTATGTAAGAGTGGGATAATGAAATATAACAGAAAATATACTGACATTCATCTTTATTTGTGATTTCCGCTCCATCGCTCAATCCTAATAAAGTTACTTTGAGGAGAGAAAAACGAAATCCTTATAGTGCGTAACTGAAAGGAAATAGGATTAACCTCATCGCAATGTCGAAAACAAATGTTCGTAGAGTTGCTGTGATAGGCGCAGGACCCTCCGGAATTTCTGCCGTTCACGCCTTGGTACGTGAGAATAAATTCGACACAATCCGAGTCTTTGAGCGACGAGATCGAATAGGAGGCACATGGTTTGTCTCTTCCTCTGCAAAGTCAAAAGTGCTCATCGATCAACTAAATCAATCAGGATCTACGACCCAAAACCAGACGTCTTTCCCACAACTACGGCCAAAAATCCTCCGCCTCGCCAATTCCCATCAACAATTCCGGGCTTCGTACCTCTAGCTGTAGAAGATACCACATGCCTGACCGGAATTTACAGTACGTTAGACAGCAATGTTGGTTTAGAAGTCATGGAATTCACATATATGCTCTTCCTGAAGATTAATTTTGCTTTAACGACCGAGAGGTATGGACATAACAACCCAACTCGTCCATATGCTGTTGTAGCCGGCTACCTGGAGGGCTTGATCGCACCTTATTTTAATCTCGTGACACTGAACACGACTTTAGAGAAACTTGAGAAGGAGGGTGAAGAATGGGTGTTGACTTTGAGACAAACAGGACACGAAAGTAGGGGTGAAAAAGTTAATTACTGGTGGACGGAGCGATTTGTTGCTGTTATTGTTGCGACTGGGCATTACACTGTTCCTCATGTGCCTGTGATTCCTGGTTTGAACGAGTTCCAGGAGAAGTTTCCTGGGAGACTGGAGCATTCGAAGCAGTTCCGGGATATCAACGAATATGTTGGAAAGGTATGCGCTTTCTCCACGGCTACTGCTTGAATTTCAGTTGTTGGTAAGGATATATAAAGTTGACATTGGTTTCTGTAGAGAGTTGTCGTTGCAGGGGGAAACATCTCAGCCGGTGACCTAGTAATCGATCTCCACCGGATCGTTTCAGCGCCACTCATCATCTCGCAGCGAGGACGCAACGAGAAACTCGATAGCATATGGAACTTACACAGCGTCCGCACCACCTCCACTATCAAAAGTCTTTCGATAGAAAACAACGGGACGGTCGAGTTCACGGACGGCCTCAGAATCTCCAACATCGACAAGATCATCTTCGCAACCGGGTATCGACTCTCATATCCTTTCATCCAGCCTGACCCCGTGTCGGAAAGTGGGAGACTTCAAGGGTTCTATCAACATATCTTTAAAATTGGAGACCCGACTCTAGCGGTTGTTGGACAGGTGATCATTCCTTGCTCTCTTTACATTTTCAATTTCCAAATCGGAATAAATAACAAATCCTAGGTTCGAGCAGCCCTCACGTTCCGCTGCTACGAATACCAAGCTATAGCAGTAGCCCGCATCCTTGCTGAGCGGGGGACCCTTCCCAGTATACTGGAGCAGAAGGGCTGGGAAGCCGAGAGGCTGGAGTACAAAGGACCAACTGCCCTCTTCCACGAAATTGCACCTGACTTCAAGGAGTACTTTGAGGGTCTGAGAGCTATTGCAGGATCACCTGCAGGGGGAACAGATGCATATGAGCT
>JAFJYG010000589.1:0-34360 GCA_017366145.1 Cadophora sp. M221
ATTCTATTTGGTGCAGGTCAATTTCGTTTCTACTGCTTCATGATGCGGGATGGGATTCAACATCACAGAACAAAAGTACATGTACTTAGCGAGCTAGACGTGTTTCTACTCGTTAAAACAAACGGATGCTCCTCACCTTGAACAGGAAAAACAGAAAAATAAAAGGTAAGAGAGAAAAGAAGTCTCTAACTTACAAGATACTCCTTAAGTGTTAGCACCGACTATCTTTGTCAAGCATCTTGCGAGCATGGGAACTTGCCCTGCACATAGATTGGAACTGTACGGAGGATTAAATTACCTTATCCCTGTGCGAAGTAAGATTTAGCATTGAGTTTAAAAGACACTCAGATTTCCCAAGATGGTTAGGAACTCCGCCAAGCATGTATGCACGACACGACAACTCACGAGCCAGTCCTTGGCGATCGATCCATCGATGGGTTACCGGTGGGCGCATGTCGCTGCCAAGATCCCCGGACGAACGTGATTGATCAGCTCTTGTGGCTTGAGTATTGTGGGGTGTCTACAGTAGGCATAGCCCATAAGTTTAACTTTTCCAATGTCTAGTCAAGTAGAAGGAGGTTCCCTTGGGGCGAGCTGAGAAGCAGCACAGAAAAACGTGCCGACTTTGGCTGAATGATATACGGTTCAGGGGTACTTGCACAGTTGCACTTACCTCATGGCTTGTGACTTCGTACGGTGGGGTTCATGAGTGATTTCTACATATAGTTAAAGAGAGTCAGAAGCCAGAGGAAGAAGTCAATCCAGGGCCAGCCGCGTCTACGGTACATTACGGGGGCATAATGGGGTGTCAACAGTTTGAATTACCTCAACTTTTATCGATCAGATTGACCAATGAACTTTTTGTTCTAAACCATCTCAGTCAATCGGGACACAAGCTATTATTAGGGCGGATTTAAACTTTTGAACCTGACTGTAGGTAACTTTAGACTTCTGAATAGATGAAGCTTTGAGCAGGTTGTTTGTTGGGACGACTAAGCGAGTTTCACCCTGATTAAGGTTACCTGAGTATGGTAAGGCTTGATATTTTAATACTTTATATGAGCCCGCCGATATGATACAGCCTTCTAAAATGTCGGCAACAGAGACTCAACTGAGTAAGAATACCCAAAATGGACGGAAACCAAGCCAGTCTCTGTTTTGGTAATATCAATGACTTTCGAACAAGTCGGCATCCCACAACACGAACATACTCCGTAGCAGAGGGAAGAGATTTATAAAGCCATGCCTCGGCCACGCAAACTCAGTAGTATCTCATCTGATCATTCCAGAGCTTCAATCAACTCAGTCTACTCTCGACAGACTTCCTTAATCTCAACCACAAGCAGATTTCAACATGCTAAAACAAATCCTCCTCGCCGCAGCAGTCGCTGTTAGCGTCGCTGCTTCAGAGTCGTGTGCTGCTGCTGCCAGCTCTCCCGAGCCGCTGAGAGTTGAAACTCACGTCAATGGCGGGCTATCCTTCGATACCGTCTCATCTTTGATCATTGGTGCCGAAGCGGCAGTCCTCATCGACATGCCTCTGGCCATACCACAAGCACGCGACTTGGCCGCCTGGGTGAAGAACACCACCGACAAGCCTTTGGTGGGCGTCTTCTGCTCTCACTTTCACCCGGACCACTATCTCAGCGGCGGGGCGCTGCTTGACCAGTTTCCCGGCACCCCATTCTACGCGAGTATCGAAGCTATCGAGCACATACAGTTCGAGGTTTCGGATGTAGTAAGTTCTACCACGATCGAGATTCCTTGTTTCCTTCCATCCTTTTTTCTTCTTGCCATTACCCAGGTGACTTCGTCCTTACTGACGAATTTCTATCCTAGGCTAAAGTTTGGGCGGGAGTATTTGGTCAGGAGAACATCGTAGCCGCGCCGACCGTCCCCGAGCCATACAACTTCTCCATCATCACACTACCTGGCAACCAAGACTCCCCAATCCATCTCATTAACCCTCTAGTCGGCGACACCATCGACGAGACGCTCTTCTGGATCCCTTCCATCAAAACACTGATCGCGGGAGACAGCATATTCGCCAGCAACTTCCACTGCTGGCTCACAGACCTCCTCACCCCAACCCTGACCAAGGGCTGGCTATCAACCCTCGACTTAATCGAAGACCTCGCGCCCGAGGTCATCATCCCCGGCCACTCGGTGGTGAATAGTGGATTCGGTCCCTCGCGCGATCTGGAATATACCAGGAAATACGTCACCTTCTTCCAGACAGAGATCGAAGCCAAGGGGGTCGATTTCTTCACGGTTCCAGAGATTGTCAATAAGTTCGACGTTGCCTTCCCCGGTCTCTCGCAGAACAATGTGTCGACTACTCCAGCCGTCATTCTCAACTTTACCGCTAATGAGTTTGGTCGCGGCGGAAACCGCTTCAAGCATCATGTGGATTTAAAGTCCTTTCAGAACGCAACAGGACTCAGTGGCTATGAGTTGGGTCAGATGTAGATTTGAGTTGAGCTGAGCTGTCTAACCATCTTGGCGGATGGTTTCAAATCGAGTTCTTGTAACCTTGACTCTATTCGGATTGTACATATATACCTATGCAACACAAGCTTTTTCATATCGCAATATAACTCCTTTTAATACTAAGTTTTGTTTTCTCAAAAATGCTTTTTTTTAGTATCAGTCACTGAATCCAAGCTAATTTTTGGTTCATTATCGAATGAGACCTGCCGTGTACCTATCTCTGGCTATTGATCCAGTACTTCAGTGAGGCCTCCCAGATAGATATGAACGGTGCTATTCATCCCATCACCCAATACAAGCTAGTGTGCAGTGACCTTCGGGCTAGCTGCACTGTATATTACCGACCTGGACTGACACCCCCTCCTTGAATAAAACCATAGTGCTCCACCGCCGTGAGCGGTTGCTTAAAATACAAGGCAGATCTATTTTCATCGGCGGCCAGCTCGGGATCCTTGGCTGGGAGCCTGTTTGGGATCCTTAGGCTTCTCAGGTGAGCTGTGTAAGCCGAGGGTGGTAAATGCCTGAGTAGACTTAGCGAGCGTTCTAACCTATCTTAGGATGAAGAACAACAAATTTGTGGTCAACTGCTGAACAGGCCTTCCCATTATCCTATAAAAGACAGAAAGCGAATACCAATCGAACAAAGCACCCCACAACCTTGCAACACTTCCAACCAACCTCGCCTTTATCATCCATCAATTTCAACCACTATTACCATCAACAATAACAACAAAAATAAAATGTGCGGAACCATCTACACTCTCTGCCCGGCTTGCAGATATACCCTCTGCGTCTTCGCCTTCCAGTGCCAAGGCATGGGCGATGCGTTCCAAGATGCAAACTCCAACTCCACTTCCCCGACGGTTGCGTGCTATGGGCCGATTTGTATCGAGAGCTTCGCTCACGAGAGACAATGTCCCCAGGCTTGTTGGCGGCGGAGAGACAATCAAGGGGCAACTAGGTGGTAGTGTATGATATTGTAATGGGTCTTTGTGTTGTCGAATCTGTTGAGATTTCGACGACTTCCTCTTATTGTGGGATTGGATTGCGTGGATTGTTGGCGCTGGGGGAGTTATTTTCTTTCATTTTGTTATCATTGCTAATTCTAATAAAAAAGAGCATTCCTTGTGCTATGCTTTCTACACCCTAACAGTAGTTTTATTTCAAATCAAGTGAATTTGATTATTCAACGACGTAAAAAAAGGCGGTCTTCGGGTAGAGCTACTCGGACAATGGATGTTGTTTAGTGGAACACTGTCCCCTTTTGTGTATTGTTTATTATTCTTTATCTTTTTCAATTCATTATCATCCTTAAGTATAAACGTTATCGACTGCGCCTAAGACCTGAGCATCGAACTCCACACACGCAAAACTACAATCCAAGGAAAACAAACCAGGACACTCAAACCTCCAAGATGTGCGTCAATATTTGCGAGATCTGCCCAAAGCCCTGCGGCATAACAGTATCCATCGGATTAGAGCCTTGCGCGTATATGGGGGAGGTCAGTGCAAGGACGGGATGCGATGCGAACAACGCGTCTCCGGAGTAAGTCCCCCCCCCCCTTCCGCGCACCCCGCAATTTTACCACCACCTGCAAATAACACTTAATAACTCTACAACGCTTCGATTTCTATGCAATCTTTTGTAGCATCAAAATCTCCTGCTAAATCTGAATCAATAGGTACAATTTCTTGATCTTCAGCTGCAATTTGAGCTTTCTGAATAGCCTGAATATTTGCAAACTTGGAATTTGGACTAGTTTGAACCTTCCGTTTTTTCCGTGGCTGTAATTGATTCAACTTAGCCTCTAATTGCTGTATTCTCATCTTTGCCTATCCTAATGCAAAGTCCTTTTGATTAAAAGCTTTAATAACGTCTGTCCCTACGTAGCGAGACGCACCGTGTGCCGAGACGAAAATAGCAAATCAATATTTCATGCTCTGCTTCATTAGTTTGTTGTTCTATATATGATGTCACTTGATTCCCTAGCAGTTGTTCTACAGGATCCTTATAATAGTGAGCGAAACCTGAACGTCTTGGTCGTTATCGCCGTCGGTTTGCTTATCGCATAATCTAATGCCCGACACTTAGCCCCCTACTACATCGTCGAAATCGCTAGCTATTCGAATTTCGGAGACCTAATAGTGAAGCGCAACACTAGATAAGGACTTCACTAGGCATTTAAAGACAATGAGCAGTGTGTTGCTGGCATGGACAGGTTTCGCCGAACGGGGAAGGGTGGCGTCTATGTGCGCCAGGTGGCACTCTTACAGCGGCGGATACGCTATACTGTATTAGGGCAAGTCCGACTCATGCGCCAAACTACCTTTGTTGCATCACCAGGCATCGCTTCGATGATTACGTGATAATCTGCAAGCTCATAAAGGCGGGCTTGGCGGGGCTGTGCTCGATTCTAGACTAGAAGAAAGATAGACGAAACAACTGGTTTGTTATTACTGTGACCTATCCGGCGTTCAGCCGCTTTCCCAGGTCGCGGAATTTCTGCTTAAGAGACCTCGGCTTCTGTCCAATTTCAATAGACTGAATTTAACGAGCTTCCTACTCAACAGACGCAACTTGCAACTCTTGAAGCCTACCTTCAAGTTCCGTGCACCACTGAGAGGAAGGTCCTTGGACGATTCTGTATCCAGATAGTGCCCGAGTATACATATTCTTGGCCATGTCTTTCCGACCTGTCCGCGAGAAAAGGTCGCCAAAGGCGAATATGGTGTTCAACGCTGGCAAATATAACGGCAGAAGTTCAGGACCAAGAGCGTCCTCGTAGCCTTTTAGCGCCCGAATGTACATGACCTCTGCCTCCGCCAGCTTGCCTTGGTCGGCGTAGAGGTTGCCTAGGTTGTTGACCGTATTAAGTGTTGATGTGTGCTTCGGTCCAAGTGCCTCCTCTTTGCCTTTTAGCGCCCGAATGTACATGGCCTCTGCCTCCGCCAGCTTGCCTTGGTCTCTGTAGAGGTTGCCTAAGTTGTTAACCGTATCAAGTGTCGATGTGTGCTTCGGTCCAAGTGCCTCCTCTTTGCCTTTTAGCGCCCGAATGTACATGGCCTCTGCCTCCGCCAGCTTGCCTTGGTCTTTGTAGAGGTTGCCTAGGTTGTTGACCGTTTGCAGTGTCGATGTGTGCTTCGGTCCAAGTGCCTCCTCACAGCCTTTTAGCGCCCGAATGTACATGGCCTCTGCCTCCGCCAGCTTGCCTTGGTCGGAGTAGAGAAGACCTAACATATGCAAAGCCCATTCCATTCCCTCATTATCCATCTTGCCTTCTAGTATAAAACGCCCTTGCCTGATAGCATGCTGAAGCAACCGCTGTTGTAACATCCACGAGTTTCTTTCATCTTTCATGGGAATCTCTGAGGCGACGCAAGTTAACCCCAGCCGAGCAAGGCTCTCATCCCATTCCTCATTCAGCACAAACACCGTCCATGAGTGCACACAGTTGTGCACGCTATACCCTCCAGACCCGAACTGCTGCTGAAGGGACCGGTTTGCATCAGCCAGCCCGAAGCTGCACAGCAGCGCAACGGCCTCATTAAAGTTCAGTTCGTCCTTAGTCAGCTTCCGTATCCATTCATCGTCTGCGGAGTTTGCATGTCGGAGGAGTTCGAACCATACGTCTTGTCGATCAAAATATGCCCATAGCTTGAGTAGGCTTGCCGACGCCGGGTTCTGTTGTTGGATCCGATCGAAGGTGATCTGCCATGTCGTGTACAGTGAGCGATCTTCATAGGACTCTAGTTGTGGGCTCGTGGTCTGGAGCTTCAACCACGACGCCTTGTAGAGCCGAAGATAATCCGATAAGGTCATCGACACGTGCTCCAGGTATGCACCTGCCGTGGACAGAGCAAGAGGCAGGCCGTCTAGTTCCTTAACAAGCTCTACGGCGCCAGGGTCTGTCTTATCAGTGTCATCTGAAAAGTTATATGGCAAATAACATACCTTCTGCAATATCCTTCCGTCCTGACGTGTTTGACAGGATCTCAAGGCCCTCCTTAAAATCTAGCAACTTCTGAACATGGACGCGACGACCTTGGCTAACTCGCGAAGATCGCGTCGTGATGATGATTAAGCCTTGGTCAGACCGGGGGAGGAATTGGCGCACATCAACTGCCGAGCGGTCGAAGTTGCCAGGTGTCTTGGGGTTGTCGTAATTGTCATAGATCATCAGCCAGCGTGTGTTCTTCTGCAGATCAAGCCAGGCCTTGACCGCGTACACTACTTGATCGAGGTCGTCCAAGTCTACACCAGCAAGCAGACTGGTCGAAGGATGATACTTCAACACCTGCTGAGCGACGTCTCGAAAGCTAAGCTTGAGAGAATCCCGATCGTTCGCATTCAACCAGAATATCGCCGTGTATTTCTCCTTGTGTCGCCTGATGTATTCGATCGCCAGCTGAGTCTTTCCGATTCCACCGAGACCATGTAAAACGACACAAGTTCGATTACTGTGACCATGAAGCAGCTCGTGCATCTTGGACAGCTCCTTCTCTCTGGCAACAAACTGTGCAGCTTCAGGAAATGACGCGAGGTTGAGCCCTACGGCAAACTGTTCGAAATCGACACCTATGCCGGTCAGTTGCATTGCTTCAGGCAGCACATCTAAGCAAGCAGCTTACCCTTGTACAACTTGTGGATTTCTTCCTCCAGCCGCCTGAATGCCTGGTCCCTTCTCTCCCCGTAGTTTGGCACCATGGAGACATCGAAGACCCCGATTAAGCAGTACGCTTCATCCTCTTCAATCGTAGTATTGCGGCGCTCTGCCCAGGACCTCCGCTCTTTAATGCTGAAATTCGACAATGCATCGCCTCGGAGAGCATTCTTCGCGATGCCAGTGATCTCATGTATCATAGACTCAAGCGACAACTTGCTCCCAAGTCGCTCACCCTCCAAGCTGAAGAAGTCAACCAGCCTCGGCGCGATGAGTTCCTGAAGCGTCCAGCCTCGAATGAACCATCGACTCCTCCTGATGGTCTCTTCCCATACCCTCTCTTTATCCACTTCGGTGTCGGATTTGGAGACATCCGAAAGGTAGGCGTAGCAGCGCGCTGCGTTCTGATACCACCGAAACATAGAATTGATCGCCGCGCCGAGTTCAACCGCATTCTTCTTATCGATGCAGCAGGTATCAACCCAAAAGTATTGCAATCCATCAGCGGCGGCCTGCTTCGCGCAGAACCGTATCTTCTCCCACCCAGTTTTGCCCTTCCCTGTGCCGGCTTCTGCGTCTTGAAAGCTAACTTCCTCCTTTCCCCAGGTGTGAGAAAGTATTGCGTAGGCAGGGACATCGCCGCTGGTAGGTTCGCGAAAGACGATCTCGCCATCGGGTTTCTGCTGCAAGAGGCGTATGAGAGCCATGGTGGAGGTTCGCGAGCGATCTCAGGTCAAGCGCGACTCGTGCGACTCGTTCGGCATATCCGCGGAAGGTCTGCTATTCAAAGGTCGCCAGAATGGAATCAGATGTCGAAGGACTGATCGTGAGGAGATTATGTAGTGGTGATCGCAGGCGCTGCCCACGAGGCTGCATCGTGGCGCAGGCTGGTCGACAACTTACATAGCGAAGGCAGACACGCCGCGGAGTGACGCTTCACGTCGCTCATTTCATTGGAAGACTTAAGTACTGCAGGCTGGATCTTGGGATAAGTTGCCCGTTGCGGTTGATTCAAAGTTGACAAGCGGCCAGATAGATGGTGATGAAGGTGACAAGGTGTTTATGAGACCTAGTTTACTCCAGTACGGAGCGTATTCGCATCCGCTGAAAGAAGCATCGTGCAAAGCCGCATGCTCAGAGTATCTCGTGGAATTTGCTAAGGCAGGTGCAAACACGGAGCTTGCTTAGCATAAATTCTGCTAACCCAATATTCTATAGCGTAGATGCCGCTATAAAGAAAGCTCCGTAACCACCATAAACGCCACCCTTCCACTCTCGGCCGGACTCGCTCATTCTATTCACACGAGGCTGATTGTCTTTTGGTGCTTTATACAGATCTTATCTGATATTGCTCTTCACTATCAGGCCTCCGAAATTCGAATAGCTGGCTATGCCAATGATGCAGTAGGGGGTTAAGTGTCGGGCATTAGATTATGCGATAAGCAAATCGACGGCGACAACGACCAAAACGCTTAGGTTTCGCTCGCTGTTATAAGAATCCTGTAGGCAAACTGCTAGAGAATTATTAGACGTTGCATATTGGTGTCACAATCAGGGATCACGTGTGTCTTGGCCCTGAGGCTCGGCAGCCTGGCTGCACAGAGAAGCCAAGACGAGCGTCACGTGAACACCTGGAGCCTTTGGAGCTTAGGATCCAAGGCTCCTTGGGGATCCCATTGTATTGAGGTTCTATATAAACAAGAGTAGTTTCCTAGGTAGTAGAGCTTCGTGCTCAAATTCATATAGCAAGTTTACCTTACAGTTTACCACTGCTAATGTAACGCTTGCCCTAGAAAGACGACAGTCACGTATAACGACCGCCTCACATATTAACACGGGGGAAATATATAACAATACCAAGCATCAACTTAGAATTAATAACTACGGAGTTTAAAAGGTATACAGAGAAGAGAGTTAAATATAAAGAGATGAAGGTTTTGCCCCGCTTCATCTTGGTAATTTAAGTGTATCGGAAATTAGCTGTAGAGCCACCAACATCCAATGCCTTAGGATAGCCGAAATGGGCGGGCATGAGGCTCCTGAGCGTCACAGCTTGTAACGCCTCTATTCTTATAGAGAACCGGATTGTCTTGTGACTGTACTTCATAGCTGATACCAACCGACGAGCCTGTACGCACAGTACCCGCGAACAGCAGGAACGTTACAATTGGACGACAAACTGATGAGGCAGAGTATAAGATGTTGACTTGCCATTTTCGTCTCGGTACATGGTGCGTCTCGCTACGTAGGAACAGACGTTAGCTTTATTAAAAAGTAATTAACGTGTTGAGATGTTATTATACGATTTTTTGGTTAAAGTATTAAGTTGTAATTTGAATTCTTTGCTAGCCTTTGGCGTAGACCACACAATTAATGATTCCTCCACCTCCCTAATAGTCTGAAGATCCCCCAAAGCACAGATTTTTAGCTCCTAATTACTATTTTCTAATAGTAATCGGCTCATCAGTGGTTTTACCATACTCACTGGCCAGAGACCAGTAGCTCTCCAGCCAGCTCTGATATTCATACCCATTAAGCTCTCTTGCCGTGCCTTATAATAGCATATCAAGAAGTTACGCTTGCCAATTGGTGTAGAATTAGTCATTGATGCTAATAAATTAAGGTGTTTTTGGTAAAATGCCTTAAGAAGAGAAAAAATCAATAAATCCAAAGGTTTTAAGACGTGTAATGTATATTGTGGTGAGGACAGCCCCTTGATTTCTTTTGTCACATGACTGCGCCGGTTCTTCGCACATATAAGAAGCCAACACTTGATTACAAAACATCAAGAACGCAACACCACATATATTCTATTTAATAAAATCTTTTCTACTTCTCTTTTTTGCCAATGTGTACTCTTCAGATATGTGATATCTTTAGATTTGATCAACCTGTTATTTCCTAAACCTAGGGAAACCTCCAGTGGCTCGCTGCATGCTACTCTCTTGTTGTGTGGATTGAGGTTCGTCCCTCCCACACTACTTAACTCAATTTAATTTTATAAGACGAATTTTCTTTTACAACTCTTTTAATAAGTAAGCGTTTTATTATTAAAGTCTTAATTTATAATATTAACTTAGCTCGTATCTAACAAGTCGCTAAACTCCTAAATGTGATTTTAATTAAGACACATAATCAAAATGAATGAAACTCATCTAAACCCTGACGAGTAGGCACGTAAACGGTCGAAGGCTTGCCGAGCTCAAAAAATCCTAGTAGCCGCCGAGATTGTGGATCCTGAATATGACTCCTAGAACCCCAACCTACCACGCGCTCAACATGTGGCTTCAGCCATTTAGCGAGACCTCCTTCGTGTAGATTTCTTAGACAAATTGGACATTCTACCGCATGCATATTTCCGAAATTCGACAAAGAAAAATCCGCAAAGAAACATATGTTTAAGATCAAATTAAGGTTTAACCAAGGATAAACTAAAAAGTACATGTAAACCACGTCGTGGCTAAAAAAGCGTCGCCCGTGTAAAGAGAATTGAAATGTGGGGTTGAATGGGCGGGCGATGATATATGTAGACTCGTGTCTCTTCAACACGAATCCGTCCGAAAGCTCGGGTCGCTGTAACTTCCTCCTATGTCGACTCAAACATCGAGGAACTCCTTCAGAGCCTGGGCGTAGGCTTTAGGGAACTGGAAGAGATGGCCATGGCCCGAGTCCGGGTATAAGTGCAGATATGCGTAGGGCAACTGCTGTTGTAAGATGAAGCTGTTAACTGTTGGCGACATGATGTCGTTCTTGCCGTTAGTGACTAAGACGGGGGCTCTAATATCCTGCAGGCGCGCAAAGTTGTCCGGACTGCTGGCAAAGGCGAAGAGGGCCATCTGTTGCGATGTGGCGCCAGGCTCCATGACGGACCCGCTGAGCGTTTCGCCCTTGACGCGGCGATCGGTTCTCCGTTTGAACCAGTCCTTAGCTGCGGCCAGGCTGCTCGCCGTCGTCGAGAAGAACAAGAAAGCCATCTGCTCTTCGCTGGGCTCACCGGGGCTGGAAGCGAGCTCCCTCACCTTTGGGTCACCTGCCGTAACACCAGGACCGATACCAGACTGCGTACCCGAGAAGACAGCCTTTTCAACGAGGTCGGGGTACTGCCAGGACACATACTGAGCAACACTTCCGCCTAAAGAGAAGCCGAAGATGACGGCCTTCTCAACGCCGAGGGTCTTAAGCAAGCCAACGGCATTGTCACCCATGTTCTCGGCGGTGGTCGAGACGTTGCCTTCGCTATGGCCAACGCCGGAATTGTCGAAAAGAATCACCTCGCGGAACTGGGCGATGTAGTTGAACAGCAGAGGATCAGTGACGTCCATAGTGGCCCGAAAGTGGTTGAAGTAAAGGACTGGGTTGGCGCCGCGCTTGCCAAACTGTCGGTAGGCCAGCTTGATACTGTTCACGTTGGCATACTTGGTCTCGGCGGTTTGGGCAAGCGGTGCCGGGGGATCGATGAGGGAGGAAGATCTAGCTAAACCGACAATGTCGCAGGTCTCATGCCTAGTAAGGCGTTAGTAAGAATCTCCTGACAAGCTTGGGAAACTTCTGGTTGACACTTACCTGCCCGTGGTCATACCAGAAGCTATGGCGGCAGCAGAGAGGATGTTTACGATTCTCATTTTCAAATGTGTGTTCTTTGAAGCGGATTGTTTGGAAGGGGGGCTGTTGATGTTGGTGCCGTTTCTGGTGGATGGAATCCTCTATTCTATTGTATGTTCCAGAGGTACTTATAAGTCCACGAAGACATGCTCATAAGTAATCCGGAAATTCAGCCTTGGACAGCCAAGCAAGAAATAAACGGACACTAGTCTCCAAAATGCTCTATAACAGAGCCTAGTTACCCTGACCACCATTGTTCTCGGTATTGGGGGGTAGCCCGGAATGCGTCACCATCACTGCGCCCTTCCAATTAAGGATTTTGGATCCGCTCTTTAATGCTAGGGTTAGGGAAAAAATCCACGTCGGACTTGCGTTCGCGTTGCTGCCTTCTAGTGAGCAACGAGTCAGCCCTAACTAGGACCCGAGAGCAGTTGCCCACATGGGAAATCTCAAGGCAACAAGAGGCGCAGAGTCGAGGTTTCTCCGAGTGCGTGCTCGATAGAACCTGGCCTCATGAATTATTAGCGCCAGAGGATGTACTTGTTGAAAAGTACAGATGATACCTAGAAATTTGCGGTCAGTAAGAAGTATGAGATTGAAAATTTTAAGATTCCTCATAATTCTTGTTGTAATGTTATACGAGGGGAAAAATGCTACGCTGCTGCACGATTTGACGAAGTGGTATTGACCCCTTGATCACACCACAAGTTGTCAACGTTCGCTCGTGGGACATGCGGATGGGCCCCGAAGGCATACATTCAGAATTGGCAGAGGTCTTTAAATTTGGTTATCGCTCTTCCTCTATATCTTCTTCCATCGACGAACTGGTGGTTTCCTCGTCGGCGTGCCAATCAATGACTGGCCTTTTGTCCATGTAGTTGTGACTCCAGGCCACCTGAAGCATTCAGCTGTGCACAAGATGTCTTTGAATGGAAGCATACGAACAAAGCGACGTACGCTGTCTGACCCCAAACGCCTTGGTCCCTTTTTTCGCTCTGCCGGGAGGCATGTCAACAAGCTTTAGTGGTTGTCATCATCCTTCATTTTAGTCAGCCTCGGTGGCAGGGGATGGACCATGATTACTGAGTGTACTGACTGAACGGCGCCGAGCATGAATATGAATCTCGCACTTGCGGCAGAACATGTGAAGGAATTGTCCGGAGATCGAGACAAGCGACCTGGAGGCCCCACCCACCCCGGAAGTGGGCGAAGTAGACGATCGGGTTGCCGTTGGGCTTGCCGAACCGCCAGTAGGCGAGTTTGGTGCCGTTCACCTGGGTTATCCCCCCGTGGGGTACCTCCCCCCAAGGCGTAATACGAAGTACTTGGTACAATTTCTGCGCCACTTTGGACCAAAGTTTAAATAAGCGCCAGGCAGGCACAATGACAAAAGCCGAGACGCACTGACGGGCTCCCGGGCTCGTACAAACTGCGCTTCGAGCCGCGATGGCCGGGAAACCTAACTCTCCTAATCAACAAAGATAGGAATCATCGGTCACTTATGTTATAAAGCAGGCCAGCCATGAAAGCTCCGCGGGGGGATTGCCATCCTGATCGACAATGAAATCCGTCCGTTCCAGAAGCACATAATTATCGTCGGATCGCCTGTTTGTCTGAACTTAGAGCCTAGGGTCCTATCATACAAGTACGTTCAACATCGGTCCACGGAACTCCACGATACCTCCTCCTCGTCAAACAAACACCCAACAATGAAGGTTCCTATGGTCGCAGCGGTCCTGGTCCTCCTCTCAGAAGGTGCCGTCGCCGCTCCACAGTCGGCCAGCCGCAAGTGCGTGAGTTTCCCACCCCTTTTGCCTCTCGCCAACACTTATCAACCGTGTAACTGACCTGGAGGCCTCTTGAAAAAGTGCAACGTCCTGTCCAACACTCGTAGCCTCCGGGGCAAGGTCTTCGGCAAGGACACCGCGCCGTACGACACGCGCCTGGCCACTTACTACTCGGCCAAC
Organism: Cadophora sp. M221; assembly: GCA_017366145.1. Classification (NCBI taxonomy): domain Eukaryota; kingdom Fungi; phylum Ascomycota; class Leotiomycetes; order Helotiales; family Ploettnerulaceae; genus Cadophora; species Cadophora sp. M221. Next base: position 13,721 of record JAFJYG010000589.1, read on the forward strand.
TCAGCCCTGGAGCCCTGGTGCATGGTCCTGCCGGAGACCGCCTCGGAGGTCTCCTCCGTCGTCAATGCCCTCACCACGAATGACTGCCCCTTCGGCATACGCAGCGGCGCCCATGCTATCTGGGCCGGCAGCAACGCCATCAAGGACGGCGTCACCATTGACTTGGGTATGTCACCCGAGAAATTTGATCCACCTCCTGCTGAGAAGAGCCGTGTTCTGACGCATGGCAGGTTACATAAACGACACCACCTTTGACGAACAGACCAGGGTCGTAAAGATCGGGCCTGGGTCTACCTGGGGCAATGTCTTCCTGGCGCTCGACCCTTACGGTGTCACTGCTGTCGGCGGTCGTGTCTCGGTCGTTGGTGTCGGTGGCTTCACCACTGGCGGCGGTGTAAGTTATTGTGACCTCGGCCTAGAAATTATTAGCCCAAATACCCTAACACGACGAGGCAGTACTCCTTCCACTCCGCCCGCAGGGGTTTTGCCTGCGACGACGTGGCCAACTTCGAGGTGGTCCTCGCAGATGGTTCCATCGTTAACGCCAACGCCAACCAGCGCGCGGATCTCTTCAGGGCGCTCAAGGGCGGCTCGGGCAACTTGGGCATCGTCACGAGGATTGACCAGCGTAAGGAACGCCCACCCGCCGCCTCGGGAGTACTGACCAACCTCTGTAGGCGTTGTCGAGGGCAACAAGATCTGGGCCTCCAGCCAGACTTACAACATGACCGAGAGGGAAGCGGTTTTTGATGCCTACCATAGCTTTGTCGACTATCTCAACGATCATCCCGACGAGGATGCCACCCAGGGCATAGTCTTCTACATCTACAGTCCTGGCGGCTATAGAATCGTCACCAGCTTTAGCAATATCGACTCTAACCCTGAACCTCCCGCTCTTGCCGAGTTCAGGACTGTTGAGACTGCTACTGCCTTTGGTGGGGTCGACCTTGTCTCTAGACTTACCGTCGGTTCTACCGGCCCCTCCCAAATGGGCATCTTGTGAGGCAATCCCATATCACCCCGTTGACCTTGAAGCTTACTTCCAAATTAGCACCACCTGGTTCGTCGGCATGGTTTCTCTCGACCGCCATGTCATGGACCTCATCAACGAAGCCCAGATCGAGTACGTCGAGAAGATGAAGGCCGCCGTCCCGGGCGCCAACTTCACGCTCCTTCTCCAGTTCCAGCCCGTTACCCGCACCATGGTCAGCCACGCCGCCGCCAGCGGCGGCAACGTTCTCGGCCTCGAGGCCGTCGTTGCCGACGGGCCCGGCAACATGTGGCACATCCAGTTCACCGTCGACAGCCTCGAGGAGCAGGAGCAGTTACAGCCGCTCGCGATAGAGCTAGCAGACGTGTTCAACCGCATTGCCGACGACAACGGCGCGCAGAAGAACTGGGACTTCCTCAACTACGCCAACGGCAATCAGGACCCCATCACCAAGTACGGCGCCGAGAACGTCGCCTTCCTGAAGACCGTGTCTGCCAAGTATGACCGTCAGCAGGTCTTCCAGAAGCTGCGCAAGACGGGCTTCAGGCTTCCAGCGTGAGAGTGAGCTGGGCAACCCATTATACTTAAGAAGCGTCACTGCGAAGCGAGACCAACTGTAGTCCGGAACACCCACCAAAGATGTCAACCAATTCAGGGGAAATTCGCTGTATTGTATTAAGTAGGAGAGAACCAGCTACAGCTAAGAATAGGGGCTCAACAACGCTGGCCCGTGCGCTAATACTACCATATGGCCAAGAGCCCTCCACACCACCCTGTCACTACCATCAAAAATCATTAAATATCAACACAGCAATAATCTTCCTCTGATTTTTAGTAGCCTGATTTAATCTACTACTTCTTCTCTTTTATACTCGCCTTATTGCTCTCCAACAACTTGAGGTGGAGTTAATTGGCTGTGCTATGAATTTAGAGGACATCGGGTTACCTTTTTGTATTCTTCCTCCGAATCACGCTTTTGTTAACCTCAATAATATTTCCACGGAGCTAAATTTTTTACATATTACTTATAATGTTCACACCAATTAATATTAAAATGGTTTACCCGTCTGTTTAACTCAAAGAGATGGGCAATTAAGGGGAGAGCAAGCTATCGTGGTGCGAGTTCCTAAATTTTACCCTAGCCAAATAAATAGGGCACCCGAGTCCATATATCTATCGCTTAGATCGGCTTGCCGACCTCACGCACTGTGGCTGGAGGGAGTGGCGGATTCCTTCCGCACGCTCCAAATCAGTTGCACTGACAAAATGTCATCATATCCCAACTCATTTTCAATCAACAGTAAAACTACAAGCTTCAACACAGAATAATATTTCTCTAATCCCGACGCGCCTTGATTTCATCAATTGCTTCCTATTTTTTCATGACTACGCGAAGATCTCTCTCTTGGGACTTGGGATGGATGGGATTGTCGTTTTATTACGCTTTCACATCATGTCGACCTTGAATACTGCCCTCTACTTCTTTCATATCTCGCTTTTTCTCAACATACAAGAACTCATTCTCTACCCTCCACCTAAAGATTTTTCCATTCCGCTTAAATCGATGAAGTCATGTAACTTCAAACTCCCAATAGCTGGATGCCACTTTCTCCCTCAGTTTTCCGCCGTACTTCCACAAGATCCATGGATATGGAAGTCCAATTACCAAGCCGATGAAGCACATTGTGGTATTTGCCCACCCATAACCGAGAACTTCGTACATCCGTGGCGAAAACAGGGGGAAAAGAAACGCGCACATTGATTCGATGAACCTTGTTGCAGCCATCGCCGATGATGTGTGGCTAGAGTAGGAATCGATGATGTACGCTGTGCTGATCATGCTGACACACTGAATGCCCATCATTGACAGCAATATCCCGATGTCAACTGCTACCCAATACACCCTATTTTCGGCAGTCCATCCGTAGAAGAGCAGGAAAAGATAGCCGACTATGATACCTGGAACCATAAGTGGGAGGCGCATCTCAGGAGTTTCAACTCCATTGGGATTGCGAGCCTTCCGGCGACGGTAGAAGAAGTCAACAAAGTAGCCGCAGATTTGCGATCCAGCCACTTCACCAAGAGAGATGGCAATGTAGTGCAGACCACTGATCTCAACTGATTGGCCATAATGCTTAATCCATAAGGTTGAAAACGTTGAGAGAACGATGTAGAGGAGACCGTAATTGAACCCTTCAAGAACAGCAGTGATTTGAATGACAGGATGGAAAGCCAGCAGACGGATTGGGCGCGAGAATGTGCGACCAAGAGTCGAAAGTAGGGATTTGTCGCGCTCGAGATCTTCATGCTCAGTGTGGTATTGCTGGTTACCTGTTTCCTTCCGAAGTCGCTTGGCTCGTCGATGGAGAATCAAAGGGCCGTAAGTTTCCTTGAAAGTCGTGAATGTGGCAACCATCATAACTGCTTGAAAAATTGATGTCGCCCAGAACATCCATCTCCAAGTTGTTCGCTCCGCCATAAATCCACCAATTATCGGGCCCACGCACGCTCCGAGTAGAGGAATGAGCAGGTATAGACTCAGGGAGCGGCCTCGCTGTTCTGGTCTCCAGACATCACTCAACACCCCGCCAGCGAGAGCATATATGGAGCTTGCACCAAAGCCAGCCAAGAATCGAGCGCCAATCAATAGCTCCTTTGAACTGGCAAATCCACAAGCAAGATTCCAGACGAGAAACCAGAGGCTTGATGAATGGAGGACGACTTCTCGGCCATACAGCTCGGAAAGAGGACCGATGAGGATTGGTCCAAATGCAGTTGCCAGTAGGTAGATTGATAATGACATCGCCGCCTCAGCAGATGTCATGTCCAAGTCTTTGGCAATGGTAGACAGAGCAGGCGCCATGATTGTTGAGACCATGATGCGATTGAAGCCAGTTGCTGAAAGGACGTCTGTGACTGCCCACTTTCGACCAGTAGACCAATCGAGGGGGTTGTCGGGATCGTATGGCTGAGCGAAGGCGACGAGAAATGGATCCTCCTGCTTGGTTGCGGGCTTGTTCGTAGTGGCATTGGTAACAGCGACTGGCGCCATCTCAAGCTCATCAAGGGTGCTCTCCACGGCGGCCCCGTTAAGGTTCGAGGTCATGGCGCGTTTGCTAAGTGAAGTTGATCCGATAAGTATTGGTTTTTCTTTTCTATGAAAAAAGGAAATAAACATAGAACGAAAACAGTCAGAGAGACCGACGGGGGACATCGCCACGGTATATATACCTCGAAAGCTTGCTGGGGCCCTCCAAGGAAACAAAGATGGGATAGAGGCCTCCTATTTCTCTAGAAGGTTTCAATATTAAGTGCAGCATAAGACGGCAGGACTTAACTCCAAGCGTGTTGAACACACGGCTCTGGTTGGTGCAAAAGACGATGATGGGGCTGCTAGATGATCAGATAAGATGACGAGACAAGCCCACCCTCCTATTTATCTTATCAGATTCCCGTCTGCCTGACGGTCCCCTGCTAGCTCTGTTCATTGCATATTATGAACGCGAGTAGATACATGGGTCCGTAGCCTTCTTGACTTGATATCGTCTCAGCTAGTCTCAACCATTTGGAACTCTAAGAATGAACACGTCAGTGCTCACGCTTATGTTCCGTAATCTCATAAAGAGATCTCATTTACGAGACTGCCATGAATGCGTTCAAGAATGTATGTGTCATTTAAATCTGAGAAGGGGTGGCACATGGAGATTGAAATGTGGGAAGACTGTACGGAGCTGGAGGGAGTTAAGACGAACTCCGTATCCGACGCTAAATTCTGATCCCGGTTCCACTTTTCACGTGGAATTAACTATGCTCACACAGCCTGGGCTGGGAATCCAGGTTCTTCTGGATACTGTATAGAGTCTGCGGTAGTTCAAATAGCTCCTTTATTTTAAAAACAAGAAAGAAACAACTGCAAAGGGATTTTCGGCATATCCAGGCCTCAGAGTCCCCACAAACACAACATCGTCTCGCTAGTGCTGAAGATTTTGCCTCCTTGTTCCGAAGTCGAAACGGGGACTGAAGTAGCTACAATAAATAGCCAAATAAGAAGATGCCGTTCAATCACGTCTACAACAGGTTTTATAGTGTAGTGGTTAGCACGTGGGATTTTGACTTCATATCAGAATCACGGATATTACATCCTTTCCCGAATCCCCGGTTCGAGCCCGGGTAAGACCTAAGGTGATTAATATTTTGTATTTCTTTTTACTTTTGCTTTAAATATTGTTTCAAACTCTTTGTTTGCATACCTCTTTGACTTTTTGCACTTTTCTTTGCAAAATTTTGCAGTGGGGAGAGTCGTGACGTCAAGCGAGGGTCCCCCTGCTGAAGATTTACCCCGCCATACATTAGCGTCAGGGGCAGCGAAGCGATGTTTTGTAAACACCGAATTCTAACCGATGGAAAGAATGTTGAAATACCAACGCACAGTCCGATCACACGAGTGTTTTTCTATGATCGGAAGCAGAGAGCGTACTAAGTCTCAAGCCTAGGATAAATAAATAAATCGTGGTTAGGTGCATCCACCTCTTTATTCGTGTTTCAGGCGAGAGCCACAGCAAATTCCCAGCTAATATTTAGGCCCAGCATAAGGCTTGGCAAGGCTAGATAAGGAAAGACAGTTATAAATATTACATGAACTTCATAGATTCCTCAATTTCCGTCCATTGGTAAATTCCTGTCTAATTGAAACCAAGCGACATTGCTGGGCTCTCATATTGCACAACGCCCCTGAAAACCCGGGGGATCGGCTCCCGGCATCCCTCCCACCAAACTCATCGCCGGCCTTCCCGTCTCACAGAACACAGAGCACAAAGAACACCCAATAGTATTGTACCACCACCAAATTACCACACGATGCCATGCAAGAACAGCGATCTCTTCCTCCCCCGTCTGGTCCCCAATCAAAAATGCACGGGAAGCTGCATATTGGCCATGGGACGGAACGGCCACACACCTACCGAAGCGTGGAGAAACCTTGTCCTGGATCACCTCATTCCTTATCTGCTTCCTTTTATTTTTGAGTTCTCTATTTTGTTTAATTGATTCCCAGTTTGTTCGATTTCGTATCCAGGATACCTAGTTTTCTTTTTTTGGGCGGACATCGAATCAATGACCATGTTCTCTCACGATTCTCTGCTGGTCACCATCCTGGCGCTCACACACCTCGCATCAGCACAACAGCCAACACCCTTCATACCCGCAACGCACACCGGCTACAGCATATCAACAGTCCCAACACCACCCCCAAAACCCTCATCAACACACACAACCAACACAACATCATTGTACATCTCTCCCCTTTCCTACTCCCATTTTACCCCCTCACCATTCCTCATACTCCACAATCTCAATCTCAGCCCCAGGCCCAAAAGCTAACCAACCTCCCACCCACCCAGCAACCTTCCAACAACCCATTTTTTCCCGCCAGTCGACGCAACATTCCGCTTCCCAAACACAAACACCAACGAGAAAGACGCCTCTTCCGTCTGGCGAGCCCTCACATCCGTGCAGTCGACATGGACGAAAGGAGACGAGTATCCGAGGATAACTGCTGCTATCTACGGTACCTCCCCTCTATCCCTCTGAATCACCACAAATCCCACATATTCTACCCCCTTGATAGTCCATCGCCCTATATTTAGAAGTATCCATGAGCTGATCCAGTCTACAATCATCCAGAAGCAGCACCAACATCAGCCCGCTCCTCCCTCTCCATCTCGGGTTATAATTGGGATAGAATAGTACAGGCACCTTGGTACAGCGACGTAGATCCTTCAACGCAAGAATTGGTGCAGGCACAAGAAGAAGCGCTGCAGAAGACGTTTGATAGAATGGTTGCAAAGGCTGAGGTGGTTAGTAATGAGAGTGATAGGCGAAAGGGAAGCATGGTGGGGATGGCTATTGGGATTGCGGTGGGAATGACGATAGAGATTTGGGACTGATTCAGGATTGTATAGAAACACTATTTCTACGAGACACAAAGAAACCAGCCAGAAGAAAATACTGCAATTGGGTATATGTACTCCGTGTTCTACCAAGAATCCATGTTCCTCCTCATTGTGCCCAACCAAACTCCTCAATCCTCCTCACCAATAGCCTTCCTAATCTTAAACCCAATCCCCGGAAGCCTACTTCTCAAAGCCAAACTACTGCAAACCACACTGATACTGCTCAGCGCCATTGCCAAGCTAGCCCAAACAGGATCCAATTTGATATGCTTCCCTCCACTTGAAATAGGATAGAAAACTCCGGCCGCAACAGGTAACGCAACTAAATTATAGATCAAAGCCCAGCCAAAGTTGAATTTGATCCGACGAAAAACAAATTTGCTCAAGTCCAGGAGGTTGATTAGGGAGTTGAGGTTACTGGTGACGAGAACAAACTCCGCGGAAGAAATTGCGATGTCTGAGCCAGAACCGATGGCGATACCAACATCTGCAGTCGTGAGTGCTGGGGAGTCATTGATACCATCTCCGACCATCGCGACAAGGGCACGTTTCTCAAAATGGTCGTTCCCAGAGACGGTATGTGTTTTGAGAGCTCGCTGCAAATATCGGATCTTGTCGGCTTTTTCGCTGGGAAGAACACCAGCGATGATGTTGGACAGAGGAATACCGACTTTTGTTCCGATGGCGTTGGCTGTCATTTGATTATCGCCAGAAAGCATCCAGATGTCCTTCCCTCCTTTCTGCAAAGCGTTTACAATTCCAGGGGCTTCTGGCCGAATGGGGTCGGAGATTGCAAACATAGCTGCAAGTCGCCAAATGCCGGGCGTGTCCCCGATTGAGTCATTGTGGACCTTGATTGCTGCTAAAGCAACAGATTTCCCCTCCATCTTCCACTTCTCAAGTGTAGACCGAGTGGTCTCAAGCAACACGACGTCGTTGTTTGACATGAACGATTCATTGCCAATTATCATCTCGGTTCCAATTCCGTCTCCGGCGACTGAGCCACCAAGGCTGAACTCCCCGTGCATGCCCCTCCCAGCAACCTCCTCAACATTGTTCACATTAACGTTTGATACCTTGACAGTCTTGCAGAAAGATACAAGGGCTTTCGCAACTGTGTGACTGCTGTTTTCCTCCAGTGCTTTGACCATACTAAGGACCATGGATTGAGAATCCTCTCGACTGTCATCCTCACTTCGTTCGAGTTCCTTCACTAGACGAAGAATTTTAGATTGAGCAACTTGTTGACATTTGTCGAAGTCAACCGGGATTATCTCATAGTCAGTAACAACTGGCTCCCCACCCATGGTCAATGTGCCTGTTTTGTCGAAGACGATACAATCGAGCTTGCTGGCTTTCTCGAATGCTTCACCTCCTCCCTTGACAAGTATTCCGTATTTCGCCGCAAGTCCCCCGCCAACAAACAATGCTGTTGGAGCAGCTAACGCTAGACCGCAAGGACAAGCAACCACAAAGACCGCGATGGCAAATTGCAACGACCACGCAACCCATCCGCCCTGGTCGTGTCCCAAGTAATCATCAGGAAGAGTACCCGAAAGGCCAAGACCCAGCCAGACTAGCCAAGTTGTGATTGCAATCAAAGTAACAAACGGTACAAAGTATCCAGTCAAGGTGTCAGCGATTCTTTCCATCGGAGCCCGACGAGTTTGACCTTCACGAACGGCCTTGACAATTTGATCCAGCATTGATGACCCTGCCACGCCTGTGATCTTCATTGAAACAGGAGACTCTTTGTTGACGGTACCGGAGAAGACCTCAGCTCCCAAAACTTTCTTGACAAGCCTCGATTCTCCTGTCAGGCTAGACTCATCGAACTTGGACTCTCCCTGAATAATCGTTCCGTCACAAGGTGGGGATCCTCCATGAAGAATTTTGACTCTGTCTCCGAATTCAAGCATGTCTACATTCACGCGTTTGAGAGTTTCTAATTTCGGACCATTAGAAAGTCGCTCGCCAGTAGGGATGCCTTCGGTGAGCGTGTCTTCACTTGAGCGTCTTGGTGTGTCTGGACCTTGAACAAGCAGCGCCTCGGTTGGCCTCAGCTTTCCAAGCATTGTAACAGCATCGCCGGTTTTGGATTTGCTGTAAGACTCGATGAGACGGCCAACAAGGAGGAAGAGAGTGAGGAACACGACCGAGTCGAAGTAAAAGCCACTGTCCTCCACGTGATTTGATTTGTTCACACCAGCTGCGATGAGCTGAGCAACCGATGAGATGTATGCAATCGAAGTGCCAAGAGACATGAGCATGTTCATACTTCCAAATCGATAGAACCGTTGTAGCATTGGCGTTGAGCTTCCACGTCGCCACATGGATCGAATCTCTTTCAAAGCCCGGATATGAAATACATCTGCACACAGGAAGTAGACTGGGGTGGCCATAATGAACAGCGACCATTGTGTGCGACTGACACCAGCGTACAATGGATGCATCAGGAACATCTTGCCTGGGTTATCTCGAGGGACCAAACTCATGTAAATGATACCAATGATCAGGGTCGGGATAGCGATGATGAAAGTGAGAATTACTCGAATGAGTATTCGCAGCTGCTCTCGTGCGTGAAGTTGTCGGGATCGTTCTTCCAGCGTGGGTGGATGGTAGATCGACGGGGTTATGGCATCATCCACTGCCGTAATAGCTGCGATGATATCTCTGATGGTGAAGTTGGGTATATGAGGAGTGTACGTAATCTTTAGAATTGGGGTCTGGAGAGACACACGGCTTTCGATCTTGACCTTGCTGCCAAAAGCTGTTGAGAGAGCCGTATGAACTCGAGGCGGGCAGTGGTCGCAGAACATCCCATCCAGCTTTATCTCGACAGTACGTTGTGCACTGCGCATGCCAGAGTCAACTATGCTCGTATCAATGATTGTGTCGATGGTTGCATCGTATCCGATATCCTCGATAGCTTCGACGATGTTGTTCTTGTGCCCTTCGCCAACGAAATCGACTGTAGCGCTGTTCGAAATCAAGTTGACGACGACTTTTTCGATCCAATCCTTCTTCTCCAATTCTTCGGTGATGGCCCCAACACAAGCAGCACATGTCATCCCTCCTACAGCAAGAGAAGCCCGCCATATGCCTGAACTGGCCTTTGTGTCAACCGAGTTAATTGTAACGAGTTTGAGGTCTGGGGACGGATGCATCTTGTGTGTGCCTCCATGATCGGCAGATGATGATGCTTTTGAATCAGGAGCCTTTCCAGCTGCGGCTCGCCGACATGCTTCGCAATGCTGAATATGCTGAGAGGACGGTCTGCTGGTCTTCCCACGCCGAGAATATTGGTCTGACGAAAGTCTATCGATAACTCGGTCGAGGTAACCGTCGGCACCGTCGAGGCCCACGGCTGAACTTCCGGTGGGAGCGCGGCTATTGTTTGGTGCAACATCGTAGATGTCGAACCCTGCGCTTTCTAATGCATCTTGTATGGTTGCAACTAATAAAGCCGAGTCGTGTTCAACGGTGACTAAAGAAGAGACGAGGGATGGTGATACGGTCGTTGGCGGAGGATCGAGGGCGTAAAGAGTATTTTGGATGTGGGAAACGCAGGAGGGACAGTGGAGATTGGACAGAATAAATGAAGTCGTAACCATGTTTGTAATGGGCTTGGCTGTCAAATGAGACATCTTCTCCGAGGTCGTAGATAGAGGATCCATTGCGAAAACTGCTCACACCTGCGAATATATTGCTTTGAATGGAGGGGGGAAGGCGAGAGGGAGACGGGGGATGGAGTTGTAGATGTATATGCAGAGGGAAAGAAGGACGGAACTGCGAGAAGCTGCGAGAAGGAAAGTGAATACGTAGATGACTTACATCTCCACCTATGACAAGCACATTCCACTCGGATGTACGCTGAGGGTTCATTTGATTGATAATTTTGGCTGATATTGATGCATCGATGATAGTCGTGGCGATTCCATTCACCGCACAAAGATCGCAACGCACAATCCGCGCAGCCTAACCGAATCCCTGCTAGCAAGGGTGATCACGTGGAGGTGACTGCGATAGGCTCGAAATTGCTTGATTGCTTGTAGTAGATGGGTGAAGTTAAGGCGTTTATATTACTTAGGATGAAGGAAAGTGGTTCTAAGACGGTATGGTAGTTGTTTGTTGACATTGAGGGAATATGAGAAGGTTTTTCTGGCTTTCGCTGCTGGTCCTTCCTGTTTTGATTCGCTTACGACGCCACCTTCAACCAAGCTTTTCTGCTTGCAACATGACTGAGATGCTTCTTTTGGCAACAATTTTTCTTGTTGCTAGCCATTCATGTGTTTAAGGATTCAAGGTTCTATACAGCCCTGCTGTCAGGGGTCTTTTGCTCCTCCAAACGCTCGAGGAAACTACAAGCATTATCAATCACGTGAGCCAACCAAGTTACCCACAAATCGAGTCCTTCAAACGGTGGAATCAGTACCCGATTAACCCATGGCTGTCATCAATGTATGGTGCCGTATATCCGAAAAGCTTGTCTTCACGTCTTGTGTGCAAATTTGGACTCTTAATCCCAGATGAAGCTGGCTTTTATCCAGATTCCTGGGCAGCAGCCTGAATACCTCCCGCGGGGTTTCAGTATCACCTTGACGGATGCGACTCACGAGACACATGGCACACGAAGAGTCCAATCAGGAAAGAAAATCGTATTGGGTCCATATTAAGGGAGTTATCACGAGCTTCCAACGGATGGCTCAGTGCTTACCTCATACCTTACCTCAAGACTGGGACTATTCCTCCGCCCTTATGTTTGGTAAATGAGAGCGAGGGCCAACCGCTACCCTAATACCTAGTCAGTTTCCATTTCATGCCAACAATCATTGAACACCTACTTTAAGTGGCCACATACCGACGAAACAGACGGGGGAGTATTGATGATCTTTATCACGTGACATGGCTAACATTCTTCCAAGATTTGAGGCTTTATCCAACCGAAAATATTCTAAATTATTCTAATTGAATCATTGAACTCATATGACTTTCAATCAACCTCACACATCGCGTACAGGCTCGAAGAGAACCCGGCTTAGGTCCCCACAGAGTGATCTTGCAAACTAGCTTCAAAAATTTCCCTTTCATTCAAGTTTTTTGTTTTGTCGCGCGGTCAATTCCATTCGTTCTGTCTGTTCTTTATTATAAATTATTTGATCTCTCAAATCCAGAGCAATGCATCTAACCTCAATACTCGTTTTATTAGCAAGTGTTGCAGCACAAAAATGCCCCCTTCAATTCGATGGCCGAGTTCCAAAAGATGCAACATTGACAACTTTTGACGGCAGCCCAAGTCCATTCAATGCTCAGTATGTCTTGGGAGCTAGTAAGTAAATACGGCTCAACAATTTATCTCATGCTAATATTTCTAGACCTCAAATGGAGTGGGGTGCTCCAGCTACCTGCTGTGAACTCGTCACTTGTGAGTTCAAAGTCCACATTCGCATCCGAGAGCTGACCAAACAGTTCGACTCTACCGGAACGAAAGCGGTCGAAGTAACAATCAAGTGCATTCCCCTGATTCCTTCCTCAAGTTCTGAGACTGACTCTTCCAGCGATAAATCAATCTTCAACTCCCAGACCGGATTCCGCCGCGCCGAACTTCTCCCCCTCTCCAACAGCGGAACCGATGCATCGACAACCGGCGTCAAAACAATGCACTTCTCCATCATGAAAGACACCGCTCGACCTCTTGATACTGCACACGAATACCAACTCTTCTTCCTCGAATCTAGCGACTACAGCACCAACCAAGTCGTCCTCAAATACGGCAGCATCATCGGCGGGAATCCATCGGGCGCGAATCCAGACACACTGTTCTTACAGGGAAATGTGAATTCGAAGCCAATCAGTACGATTTTTTCAACAAGGTTCACGCCAGGAACATGGCATAATTTTGGACTCGTGTTGGATTTTGTGAAAGGGTGAGTCCCCCCTCCTTGATTGGAAAGTCCAACAACCCTCTCTCAAGGGCGGTGCTAACTTTAATTGGCATAGAACGACTCAAGTGTACTACTCAACCGGCAATTCTCCCCTGGCTTCTGTTAGTAAGGCTGTCACAAACAATGTTGCCGGGCAAGGACAATACCATTTTGGCATCTTGAAGAAGCCTGTCAACCCAGGCTCTGATATTACGAAGAGTGGGAAGCAACCTTCTGGTATCAATGAGGGAGTGATATTTGGTGGAATATTTGAGGAGGATAGCAGCTCGAACTCCTGTATCAGCTTGAGTCCTTGAAGAGAAGCGCTCGGGTGGAAAGTCGCTGGGAATAGGGGAATGTCTCCCGCCACGAAAAAACTAGGTTTTAGTAGAAGGTTTTTGAGACCATGACAATTAGCGCAACTTTAACCTGATAATTCACTGTGATGCTCTCGTTTTCCAATCAGCGTACGCCTCATCCACCGTACCGTCTTAATAGCGGGTCGAACCTCGCTTCAGCCCTCCACTCAGCTACATAATCACGAATGCTCTGCCCAGCTCGCCTTTCTCTAATACATATCTAACCACTCCATCAAACCACTGTCCTCTAGCCATCTTTTCGGCCTCCCAAATTTACGCCCGGTTTGCAATTCAAAAACGGCTTCCAAACATGTGGGGAATAACGTTCCTCATAGCCTCTCGCTTATCAACACCTCCCACGATCGCGCGACGCCATTTGTTTTGAAACATCAAACTCTCCGGCCGAACGCCTCATCTGAAACAACGAATGACACGCGCATGTCAAACAATGGACGAGGAAAGAAATGCAGTGTGGAATTCGGCAGGACTAGCCTAGTGCACCATGTCCCAAGTCGCGCGTTGCCAGTTCCCTTTCTCCCTGCCCCTCCTTCTTGCTTCTAGTCTGGCTCTCGTCAATATTTGCTGAAATTCAAAGACATCTTCGGCACCCGTTGATTTATGACGGTTACCACATATTCGGCTATGGAATCACAAAATGTTTACAAGAACTTATGTACGACGGATGAGCACGACCATGACGAAACTCTCTCAGCAACCGAAGTTGACGAATCTCTAATGGGCGACGAGAAGCAATTACACCACCGCAAAATATCAAAGAGGGAATCTTGCATACCAAAACTCGTATCTTATCGATGGATAATAGATACCTCATTATTGTTCACAATCATCGGGCTGCTTCTCCTCCTGCGGCGTGAATGGAGCCAACAGAAATCAAGCTCTGCATCTTGGCAGGTAGGAGGAGACTACACAGGAGCTGGTCTAAAATGTACACATCATCCCGAAAGGAAAAACTGCAGTACTGATAATTGCATCTCAGTCCCAACCATCACAACGAAATTCACGGCCGACCCCCTCTTCGCCCCCCTCAACACCTCCCAATTCTTCGACCCCTCCACCCTCACTCTCTGGAATACACTCATGCCACCAGGCACCGGCCGTCCCGTTTCCGACCCAACACACACCTTCTTCACGACATCCATGACGCACCAACTCCACTGCGTCTACATGATGGCGCGGATATTCTCCGGCATGGTCCTGAACACTACCTCACCGATCCCAGATACTCTACTCCCGGAGGATTGGCATTTCCACTTCATGCATTGTGTGGATTATATGCGACAGGCGGTTATGTGTTCTGCGGATTTGGCGCTGGAGCCGCATGAGCCGGATGATTTGGATGAGGGGGCTTTGGATGCGGCGTGGAATGCTAGACATGGTGAGTTTTTGATTGAGTTGGTGAGGTTTGGTTGTGAGTTTGCTGACTTGGTGGGTGAAGTGTGTAAGGATTATGGGGCCGTGACGGGGTATCTCGAAGGTGAGTCAAGGGGAGTTGTTTAGTTTACCCGTGGTACTGATGATTGAGCAGAACAAATTAATGATGGTGCGAGGGTGGTTCTTCCTATTGACGATTGATGGCTTGATAGATTGATGTGAAGGTCAAAAAGGAAACACAGAAGAGATCTGTGATGAAGTCAAATAATACCATTGGGGAAGATGACCCACGCTATTGTTTAAGATTGATTGATGGATTGAGCATCAAAAGTGCAGCTGACGTGTCGGAGAAAGTATTTCCAAGGGCTCCGTAAAGTGTGGATTATTTAATTGACGACGAGTTGATGAAAAATATTGATAACTTCAAGCTTAGCTACGAAAATGTAAATATGTATTAAGTATTACAAAGGTGCTTCGCAAAATCTATCTCACTTTGGTTGTTTGTTTGAATTCGCTTGAATCATGGGCAGCGGCTAATGATCACACCTCAAATCCAAAGTCTAACTTCAATTAATTATGTCTCGAGCTTTTTTCAAAGCATTAAATAGCGTCCGTTGTTTAACAGTCATAAGAGCAAAAGTAGATTTGAGATGTGTATCACGTGAGATGTGTCACTCAATGAGTCAGACTTTGATGCTTCTGCAAGGAATGCATTAGAAGGATCTTACTAGGGCTTTGAGGAAAATTTGTTTTGATATCTTAAAACTAATATCACGCAAGTAAATCACTTACAACCCGTGCTCGTCCCTCGTGCCCTAAGTCGCTCGTAAAGGATCTCGCTAGCAGCAAAAAACTTCGCCGAAATGGATTCTTACGAAATCCCTATTTCTTATTACACAAATTATCTAGAGGGGGAAAGGCGATTTAAATCAAAATTCAATGAAACTCACTTACATTACTACTCGGCAAAACATTCCCCAAAGAAAAGAAAGCAAAAAATAAATTGACATTAAATAGAGGGCCGAATTGGGGATTCAACCCAAGACCACATACAGTGTTTGATATAAACCCAAAGCATGTATTCTACCACTGAACTATCCGGCCAGGTGACTTGTGGTTGTGCTGCCTACTTGGGTGGCTGGAGGAGGTAAAATTTTGCGAAGCAGATTCTTTTGCTACGCGAGGAAAATGACGTTTTGTGGAAATAGGATAGCGCTGATTAATTGTTAGGGCGAGTATCACGTTGTTGGGGTTTGGCGATAGAGGATTGAGAAGTGAGAATATTTTTTGGCGAGTTTGTATTTGACTTGAGGGCAAATTGGTGTTTACGCTAAACTTATACTCCAACTGTATAAAGGAGGTAAGAAGGGGAATGCAAAGATGCACAATTAAATTGACAGAAAAAGTGGTGTGAAGGAGAACTTAAAGAAATATGGAGACCAGAGAAGAAGCCTTTTTTTCGGCATGGATAGCGATAAGTGGTTATAATTGGAGGTGCGGGTTAGAGCAGGAATTGTGCATTATTACTAAAGATTGATGCTTGTCACAATGTAATAAGACAAAGAGGCAAATCAGAAGAAGGAAAAGGAAGTTTTATTAGGTAAACGCACAAATCAAGACGGAAGAAGAAGAGAAAAAGTCACAGACCTGAAGTGCAAGGTTCTCCTGCCTGTAATCAGGCTTCCGCTCAACGAAGGTTAAGGGGATGGCCTCGCTTCGCCTCCTGATGTCAACACCCCTCTTCTGTATCACATTTGACAACCGAGAGAAACAAACCTAGCCACCTAGAAAACAATTCTTTCACGATTGCTGTTATCAGAGCAGTGAGGTACTTCTATATTTGTAAGCATCGATGTTGGTTGGTTAGATCGCTCTCGCACAAGCCAAAGTTCGCCGAGTTGACTCATGACTAATCGTCGTAGTCGATGAGGTGGTAATTACTTAAGATCAGTCGCGCCTTCCAACAACACAACAGGAATTATCTCCAACAATAAATCAAAATGTGAGCTACTTCATTTATCTCTACCTAACTTTTTGTTCCATTAGCACCACTTCCATCAATCTGTACAATTTCACAGACCCCACCCAGTACATCAACACAATACAAGAACACCGTTCTCCGACAGCATCCACCAATCCGAACATCTCAACTCGCCACCGCATTAAGACCCAACAACCATGGATCTCGACCCCCTTGCCGAGCTCGAACGCCTCGCCAATAATGCAACATCCCTCAACCCCTCCCTACCCAGCGCCAGCGAAATTTCCCGCTGGGTCATTCTTTTCAACTATAAGCCAGCCGAAGCAAATGCCTTGCTAATCGCTCACCGGGCTGACATCAATCGCACCCAAATTTCTGACTCCCACTGGTCACTTGTCCGCCTCGAGCGCAAGAAAGCCGGCTATGATCGTGAAGCGTACGAGCATTCGTTGCTCCTGGTTGATGTATTGAGAAGTCAGAGTACGGTAGTTACGGATAAGGATGGCAAGAGGTGGACGCTGTATAGACTTGGAGGTGTGCTGGGCGGTGATGAGGATGTTAGAGAAGTTTGTGGAGAGGGAAAAGAGCTGAAGGTTGCAAGAGGTGAAGGAGATGGTGGAAGAGAGGTGGAATTTGTGTGGGTCGATGAGAAGGGGAAGGCAAAGGTCGAGGACTGGATCAAGGCATGGGGTGTGCTTGGGAGTGGGAAGATTGGAGAGTGGAGAGCCTCAAGACACTCAGAAGTGAAGACATACGGAGTGTTAGGGTGCTGTTCTACAGAACCCGGATATGAGACGGGCATGAAGCCATTCGAGCCTTGGTGTGAGTACCGCCTAACAACGAATGGGAAATTGCAGTCGAAAGCAGCAGCATCAAATTACCAATCCTTGATTGCTCTCCTACGCCACCTGCATGGATTAAATTATTCATTTTCGTCTCTCACTTCCTATGACTGTTCACAACTTACAGCAATTCAAGCCTATCAGACTCGGTCTGAGATTCCAGTGTCCCATGACAGTTCGCGTATGCAAGCCCACAACCACCAGCACCTAAACAGACATCTGCGCATGCAAGTTTCTTTCATCGAACAGGCTTCAAGCAGTCATGCAGCTCCAACGTTGGGCTCCAATATGTTCTTCTCTATAATATTGAGTGCTCAAGTCGATTGCCGTGGCTTCAAGTAAAGCAGGACCTTGAATAATACCCATATGTATTAACTATACTTAAACACACATAGACTATGCAATAGGATTGAGATGGTCGTCGATCTTCAATTTATTTTCAAGTTTGGACTCAAGATACATGCCTAGGAAATGTGCTTTTCGAGCACAAATTCCGCGCAAGGGATCCTCTCACATATCTCGCTACTCTTCTATACTATCTGCAACCTATCGCATTAACATGGGAGCCTTGCGATATCGCTCTTGAAACCTAGTTTGTCAAACAGAGCTGTAGTTGTCTTTAGGAAATCCAATCACTGACCAACAAGCACCCATCGATGCAGGATTCAGCCGTGCCACTCGACAGCAGCTGCACTTCATGTGCATACAACACAGCTTCTTGATCATAAGACTGCAAATAGAACATAATGTGTTGTTCATCCTGAAGCTATATCATGATTTATCATCAATTCCCCGCATTTGAACTTCTACTTCTCCGCCCACCCTCACTTCACTACCAACGCAGCAACACATCAATCACACCTTCAAAACAACTTCTACAACACCAAGTATCAAACTTCAACCCATCCCGTCCAATCCCAAATTCAAGCATGGCTTCTCACGGCCGTTCACGCCCTCCTCCCCCTCCACCTGGACAATTCCGCAGAGTTGACCGGCTACGTCCACCGCCGCCACCGCATGAAACCGATGGTCTGCTCAGTAAGCCAGCTGATTGCGAAGACTCCTATGACTGTCATAAAGAGGACATTGGAAGCTCAAAGGTTTGTTTCGAAGGTCACAACCGCGATATTCGGATGGAGGATTTAGGGTGCGAGGAGGAGTTGAAGAACGCTGGGAGACGCGGATGGGTGGTAAGACAGTTCTTGGAGAAAAAAGCTTTTTAGCTTGAGATAAGATCTCTTCTGAGAGAAACGTGAATTGGTTAGCATTCTTCTGGCGGATGATAGGTGTGGATGGGAAAAGAAAATTGACCCCCACATATCTGTCGTATCACTTGGCAAATTCCTCCTTATCTTTACCAATAAATTCGAACTGCCATGCGATTGCGTGCATGAGGGACCGTGTGGCTTGAAATTGGGCCGCAGTGCAGCCAATACAAAGTATCCCATTGTATAATTCGACAATTTCTGCAGCCAGCTTTGTCACTGCATTCAGCTGTTCGCCTATCAAGATTTTGTATATACGGCTAGTATGATGGACTGCCTGTGTAGCCTCTCAAGCTTTGAACGTATTTACTCCTCAAGACCCCCTCCACCTCAGCGTCAGGCTCCCAACTTTTCACCTCACCCATTGAGAAATTTGAAGATCGTTAATCTCAACCCACTCTTATCTGAGCCAGACAAAAATTCATCCTCCCCAAACCGGACCTCGCACTGTAGAAGTCTAGCTCAAATGTCTCAGTCTCGATCTCAACGATGTCGATCTGGAAGTAGCAAGAAATTTGAAAGACGACGCTCCATTCTCGCCCCAGTTGTCCTCCACCAAGTTGACCGAGAGCCATGCTCCGCACAGGTCCCCGACAGCAACGACGAGTCACCCGATAATGATACCAACGGAGTCAGAGAAACCTCTACCCTCGTATTCGGAACAAAAAAATACCATGTGGGCGCTGCACGCTGTTGCCACATACCGCCCAGCACTGAATGTAACGAGGATGGCATATACTTGTCTCAAGAGCCGAGATATGTCGATGACAGATACATTGATAAGAGAGGACATACCTTCAGAGGTCTGTTCCGACCAGAAGAGAGAGAGTATGAGGTGTCACGCCGGGATCATTATCGGGACCATGGTTATCGCCTATGAACGCGGCAATGATCCCTGTCGTGCCTATTCCTAGGTGGATATTGGGTTTTTGAGGATCACAGGTGGATCACTTCTTCAAGTAACTTAGGGAAATTGAGAGGAAAGTGAAGTGAATGATGATGGTTTATGATCTTGGATGACTTGTGGGAGATTTTGAAGACACGTTTCTGGAGCAGGACTTATTTTCATGAAGAGGTTCAAATCGGCGCTGCCAAAGTGTGAGCCCAAGTGATATCGGAAAGTGTATTTGTTTATGGTTATCTCATTAGATGTAACTCGTGGTGTTGTCGATAGGGGTGGTCCTATCGCTGATGTCTACTACTTTCTGCTCCTGTTCGGCTTGTGCTGAGGAATTTCTTTGTCTCGCCCACCCCAAGAAGGTTTTTGAATGTCGCCTCATACTACCAGTCGTCCACTAAAGTTTCAATATTATGCACTCACTTCTTTCTATGTCTGCTATAGTATTATTATGATTATCAAGCGTTCTTCTCACTACCGGTTCTCGTATCTCTACACCATTTCAATTTTCGCTAAGTACTCGTGGATTTGTTATGATTGCCCCCTATAAGCTTCGCCACCTGCGCCCACCTGCGGGAGGATCTCTAAGGATAGGGAAAGCATAAATAGAGGAAGTACGGCTACTCGGAAACTCGTCTAACTCCTGATTCTCTGTAAACCGGGTGATGTGCCATGCACAGATATCGCCCTTAGCATTGGGGTCGCCTAGTTCGTGCATTGAGATCCTTGTCCCCGAATAGTGACGGATGCAGGTCCGCAAGACTTCCAAGGTGGACGGACGGGCCGGGATGTGGACGTGAACTTGTTTTTAATCGATAAGCGAGTGGGGAGAGAAAAGCATAAGACTAGGAACGTCTCCTCTTCCAACTATATGCTGATTAACGACATTTTCTGGAGCAATATCGAGTGAAGGAAGTTGAGAAGTCTCGGGTTCATTCATGATGTGATTTGCGAGTCCCCTGCGAACATACTTCGACGGGGTGGATCCGAGAGGTTGAGTGGGAGGAGAGATGGGAGGGATGGGATGGAGGGTGGAG